>JAFMPE010009441.1:0-16298 GCA_024759925.1 Ficus religiosa | reverse complement strand
TTGGAAGATCAACCATGAATATGCATTTGGAACAAAGAAAATACAGAAGCACATTGATCAAGCTTTACTTATTATCTAAAAAAAAAAATCACAAAAATTTAAGAGAACTCATATATTACCTGTTTTATTATGTGACCAAACATATATTTAATATAGATTTCAAAATTGAGAACTGAATAAACGAAAATAAAATAGTGTTCCTCCAAACAAATTTGATCAGATGAAAAAAAAAAAAAAAAGGGTAAGAAATTTGATATTTCAATAAACTTACTTGTCATTCCAAATGACGTATCTGGTTAAAAAAAAGTGACAAAACTAACCTTATTCTGTGTCAATGTATTAGTCCCAAAAGCAATGGCCTCAAACTTAAGTCATAAACAAAAATAATACATCTTAATTTTTATTAATGAGATCAGATTAGTTCTCCAGAGATTCATACTAACATGTAACGGAAAAGAGCAAAAATGCACATACTATATATGGAAGCGCATCACAACAATCAACGTAGAGAAAAATACAAGAACTTCATAAACCAACATGAGCCAATCAGTCAGTGTAAGGAAGAGTAGTGAAAGAGAGAGATGCATTGTAAAAGAAAATTACCACCATCCAAAATTTCCCCACTGGGCTAGAAGAAATTGTCAGTGTTGCTTGACTTCCATCAACAGCATCAAAGGTCTAGCAATTGAAAAGTTAAAAGGAAACATCATATACAAGTAATATATTGTATACATGAGTGTGTTTGTACTAAAATCAACATAAGGAATGGTATTCTAACATAATAAAATAATGATGCTTTCATGTGCAAGAACAGGCATTTTTAAATAGAAATGAAACAATTACGTTTTTGGGATTTCTTTTTGTTTTCCTCCATTTTCTCATCAACCAAACAGGGGAAAAGGAAAAAAAAAAAAAAACATTAAAAAAAAAAAGAGTAGGGCTGTATATGTGAACACACCTCATATATTACAGGAAAATAAAAAAAACCCCCCAATTGAAAAACCCCAGCGCAGCCGAGTGTGATCTGGAGGCTAAGATCGTAAGATTGCAATCACGAGGCTTGCATCCACGTTAACAGCGACAGGCAAAGGAAGAGAGAGAGAGAGACAAATTGATGGCAGAGAGTGATAGGAGAGAGAAAGAAAGGGAGAGTGAGAAAGGGATGGCGGCGATTAGATGGCAGATGGAGGAGAGAAAGTGGGGCGGTGGAAAAGAGAGGGGCGGAAGAAACGAGAGGATAGAGAGAGATCAGATTAAGAGGGAGAGATAGAGGAAGAGAGAGAAGGCTGAGGGGGGAGTGAGAGTTGGGCGGAGGAAAACAGGGGGAGAGGCTGAAGAAGAGAAATGAGAGAGATAAAATCAAATCGAAGCAAAGCAGCTTTTCAAGGACGAGTCGAGGAAGATTTCAAAAAATTTGGTTCAAATTTATTGGTGGTAACTTTAAAATTTGAATGAAAAATTAATCATATCTGCCACCAAAATTTGGTAGCAAATGATCTTACTAAAATATTTATTTACAAAAATTGAATTAATATCTTTTGATTATTAATTAGGAGAGATGATATTATTTTGTTATTGATATTATAATTTATGACAAATAAAAAATTTTTGATAAGATTTTGCTACCAAATCAGGAATCTGACAGCTGAATGTTGTGATTCACTATCAAATTTGAATTTGGTCACAAAATCTAGCTTTCAGCTACCAAATATTGGTAGCATAAACGTGTAATCGGTTACCAAAATCATATTTTGATAGCCGAAACTTACATTTTGTTACTAAAAAGTGTATCATACCTGAATCTAACTGGGGCTTGCGATGGTGGAGGAACTGGCTCGGAAAAAAGAGGGATTCTTGTTGTAAGATATCTAATGAAACCATCACTAGAATTGAGTCTCATTCAAAGATAAAAAGATATCAAATATCTGGAGTTTCTTTTTGTATATTATATGGATAATCCAATCCGCAAGAACCATGATTAGGAATTGTTTGATTGTCTTTCTCCGAGGAAGAGGCGAAACATAATCGACTTGAATTCGGGACAACTATTTGAAATCTTAGTGAAAGACTAGATTTGATATCTCATGTTTGCTTTTCGTGAAAAAATACCATAAATATTCTTTATTGAAATATAATTTAAAAATTTTTTTAATCCTCCCCAAACAATATATTTTAGTATAGATTTTAGAATAACATGCTTTACGTATGTATGTTCCATAAAAAAAAAAAAATATAACAACTATCATAGATTTGGTTATTCGAATCAATGTTTAATTTATTAATACGAGATTAATAAGAGAGAAAGAATCGAATTTTCAATGTTAATTTTAAAATCGAATCAATTGTAAATTGATTGATATTAAAATATGTGTATTAGTATTGTATTAAAAACTTTATATTGAGTTTATTCATGAAATTACCCATTTGAAAAGGTGTAACATTATGTGTATTAGTGTTGCATTAAAAAACTTTATATTGACCAATACTTTTCCGCCACCAAATATTTTTTGGGTCACCGTTTGGTATCTTCAGAACCAATTTTTAGGGACCAAATTAATTTGGTCCTGGAAAGAGATTTACTGGGATCAAATTTTGGTCCCCGAAAATACTTTTCGCCACCAAATATTTTTTTGGTCGCCGTTTGGTATCATCAAAACCAATTTTCATGGACCAAATTAATTTCCGGGACTTACCGGGATCAAATTTTAGTCCCCGAAAATACTTTTCCCCCACCAAATATTTTTTGGTCACCATTTGGTATCTTCAAAACCAACTTTCACGGACCAAATTAATTTGGTCCCAAAGGGGACTTATTAGGACCAAATTTTGGTCCCCAAAAATACGTTTTCGCCACCAAATATTTTTTTTGGTCGTCATTTGGTATCTTCAGAACTAACTTTCAAGAACCAAATTAATTTGGTCCCGGAAAGGGATTTACTGGGACCTAATTTTGGTCCCCGAAAATACGTTTCAGCTACCAAATATTTTTTTGGTCACCATTTGGTATCTTCAGAATCAATTTTCAGGTACCAAATTAATTTGGTCCCGGAAGGTAATTTACTGGGACCAAATTTTGGTCCCCAAAAATATGTTTCCGCCACCAAATATTTTTTTTTGGTCACCGTTTGGTATCTTAGAACCAACTTTCAGGGACTAAATTAATTTGGTCCCGAAAGGGGACTGACTAGGACCAAATTTTGGTCCCCGAAAGTACTTTTCTGCCATCAAATATATTTTTGGTCGCCGTTTGGTATCTTTAGAACCAATTTTCAATGACCAAGTTAATTTGGTCCCAAAAGGTAATTTACTGGGACCAAATTTTGGTCCCTGAAAATACTTTTCCACCACTAAATATTTTTTTGGTCGCCGTTTGTCTTCCGCAGTAACGAATTTTTTTTCGTGCTCTACCATTGGCGACCAAAAAATAATTTGGTCTCCGAAACTTCTCTTCAGGGACTAAATTTTTTTTGGTCGCGGAATGTCTGGTCGCTGAAAGTTCAAATTCTTGTAGTGGTAACTTACAGCTACCAAAATATGGTTTTGTTAGCCGATTCCACGTTTATGCTACTAATATTTGGTAGCGGAAAGCTATATTTTACTACCAAATTCAAATTTGGTAGCTGAATGCACAACATTCAGCTACCAAATTCCTGATTTGGTAGCGAAATCTTGTCAAAAAAATTTTTCTTTGCTATAATGTTACACCTTTTAATACGGGTAATTTTATGAATAAACTCAATATAAAATTTTTAATTTAATACTAATATACATTTATTAATATCAATCAATTTACAATTGATTCGATTTTAGAGTTAATATTAAAAATGAATTTATTTTTCTCTTATTAATCTCGTATTTATAAACTACAGATTAATTTGAATAACCAAATCTATAGCAGTTGTTATATTTTTTATGAAATATACCTACATAAAGCATATTATAAAATATCTTGTTTAGAGAGGATAAAAAATAATTTTAAATTATATTTCAATGAAGAATATTTTAAAAACAAATGTAACTTTCGGCTACCAAAATATGGTTTTGGTAGCCGATTCCACATTTCTACTACCAATATTTGGTAACGGAAAGCTAGATTTTGCGAATCTTGTCCAAATATTTTTCTTTGCCATTATGTTACACCTTTTTATATGGGTAATTTCATGAATAAACTCAATATAAAGTTTTTAATAGAATTTTATTAACATCAATCAATTTACAATTGATTCGATCTTTGAGTTAATATTAAAAATGCATTTCTTTCTCTCTTATTAATCTCGTATTTATAAACTACACATTGATTTGAATAACCAAATTTATAGCAGTTGTTATATATATATATATTTTTATGAAATATACGTACGTAAAGCATATTATTCTAAAATTTATCCTAAAATATTTTTTTTGGGGAAGATAAATTTTTTTTAAATTATATTTTAATAAAAAATATTTTAAAAACAACCAATATTTGGTAGCGGAAAGCTAGATTTTGCGACCAATTTCATCTTTGATAGCTGAATTAAGCTTTTCAACTATTAAATTCTTGATTTGATAGCAAAATCTTGTCAAAAAAATTTTTTTTTTAACCTTTCTATTGCACTTTTTTAATATAGTTTCTTTTTTATTTTTAGTAAACTTTTTAATTTAGTTTTTAATATATATGTACAAGAAAACTTGAATTATAATATCAATAACAAAATAATATCATTTATCTTAATCAGCTGTCTTAATTAATAATTAAAAAATATTAATTCTATTTTTATAAATGAAAATTTCAGTAACATCATTTGCTATCAAATTTTGGAGGCAAAAGATATGATCAATTTTTCAATGAAATTTTTGAAGTTACCGCCTGCAAATTTGAACCAAAATTTTCAGACTTTGAAAAGTTTCTCATTTTATTTATTATTATAATATATCACTGTCTCACTGTCTCACTCTTATTCGCCCACCACAGTTACTCCAACCCATGAATTCTCTAACTTTCCAGTTGAATGGAAGAAACTACTTGAAGTGGTCTAAACTCGTGAAGATTAACCACCTGTTAGGCGTGTCCCCAGGTTCTAAAGATCCCAAATTTGCTGTTTGGGAAGAAGAAGACTCCATGATCGTGTCCTAGCTTTGGAATTCAATGATGTCGAAAGTTTGTGGACCTTATATGTTCCTGAGTACAGCAAGTGAAGTTTGGGAAGCCGTGAGACAGACCTAATCCAAAGACCAAGATGTTGCAATACTCTTTGAGATTAAGACGAAACTCTCAACAACCAAGCAAGGTAATTTATCGGTTATTGAATACTACAATCTAATGAAAGGATTTTGGTTAGAGTTGGACTATTATCAGGATTTCAAGATGAAATATAGTGAGGATGCTGCGATACTTAAACAATATGTGGAGACAGAAAGGATTTTTGAGTTTCTTGCAGGACTTCATGTAGAATTTGATCAAGTCCGAGTCCAAATCCTTGGAAGGGAGACACTGCCATCACTCAATGAGGTCTTTTCCCTCGTTAGGGCAGAAGGAAGGAGGACCATGATGTTGGAGATGCCAAATCCCAATTCTGAGGGGTCTGCAATGATGGGTACGAAAGGGAAAAACACTGCTGAAGCTGTGACGTATGATGACCAGAAATCCTCCTACAGAGAAAACCTTTGGTGCAACTATTGTAAGCAGAAGGGGCACACAAAAAAGAATTGCTGGAAACTTCATGGCAAGCCTCCAGGAATGAGCCGAGGTAGAGGCTGCAAAGGAAACCAACCAAAGGGACAAGCACATCTCACCAATGTGGAGGAACCAAGGCGTGAATCAAACAGTGCCGAGGTTGGAGGATTCAATTCGGAGGAGATCAAGAGGCTGAGAAACTTCCTTAACACTCTTGAGAAACCTTCGGGATCATGCTCTCTTGCTCAAAATGGTAACACTCTAAGGCTCTATTTGGTGAAACATTTTAAATTGAAATATTTAAGTTTGAATTGAAATTTTTAAGTTTGAATTGGTTGACTTTTTAAAAATTAGTTATAATTTTAGTTAACTTTTCAGAAAAAGACAAAAACTGATATGAAAAAATTGAGTTTAAGTTGTATTACCAAACAAAGCATAAATTCCTATGTTTTTAGTGCCTCAAACAAATACAATTCCAATACTTGGGTTATTGACTCGGGTGCAACAAACCACATGATACACTCAGTAGATTGTTTTGCTACATATCAGCCATGTCCTAACCAAAAAAAAAAAAAAGTCAAAGTTGCAGATGGTTCATTAATCACTGTAGTAGGCCAAGGAACAGTGGCCATTTCCTCCTCATCATCCTTAAAAATGTGTTACATGTCCCTAATCTTGCTGTTAATCTATTATCTATTCATAAAATAACTCGAGATCTTAATTGCCATGTAACCTTTTCTAATGATCATTGTATTCTTCAGGACCAAACTACAGGGATAATGATTGGGCAAGCTCGGGCATCGGAAGGGCTGTATCTACTTAAAAATAAAGGACAGCCAAAGTGATCCCTTGTCGCTATCTTTAATTTCTGTCAACTCAAATAAAGATGAGATTTGAAATCATCATCGTCGTTTAGGCCATCCTTCATTCAAAACTCTAAAGAATTTTTCCTCCTTTGTTTAAAAACATTGAAGTGAGTTTTTTCATTGTGAAGTGTGTGAGTTTGCTAAGCACCATAGAGTGCCTTTTCCATTAAGTAATAAAAAATCTTTGTCACCTTTCGGCTTAATTCATTCTGACATATGGGGACCATCAAGAATTTCCAATATTTCAAGGGCAGGGTTCCTAACATTCATCGATGATTGTACTCGAATGACATGGGTATATCTTCTCAAACAAAAATCAAATGTGAGTCATATCTTTCCAATTTTTGTTAACATGATAAAAAACACAATTTGGGGTAAGCATTAGAGGTATTAGAACTGATAATGCTAGGGATTATTTCAATCAAATACTGTCACCTTTTTTTGTTTGAAAAAGAAGGCATTATTTATCAATCTTCGTGTGAAGATACTCCACAACAAAACGGAGTATCCGAAAGGAAAAATAGACATCTACTTGAAATAACCCGAGCCTTAGTTTTTCAAAACCATGTACCATAAAATTATTGGGGAAAAGCAATCTTAACATCTACGTACCTAATAAATCGATTACCCTCTAGAGTCATAGAATTCAAAAGTCTGTTTAATTACCTCGCAGAATTCTTTCCCAAAAATAGTTTATACTCCAAAATACCTCCAAAAATATCCGGTTGTGTGTCCTATATTCATATCCACAAACACTAGCAGACTAAACTCAATCCTAGAGCCCTTAAATGCATCTTCATAGGATATTCTACTACTCAAAAAGGGTACAAATGCTATCACACTGCCTCAAGGAAATTCTTTGTGTCCAAAGATGTCACGCTTGATGAAAAGAGATCTTTTTGATCTTCAGGGGAGGAATATTCAAAGGGAAGATAAGTATGGTGAATTGGAGTCATTGTTTTCTCTTCCTATTCCTGCAAAACAGGGTAAGACCTCTGAAACACCACCACCACCAACAGTTGAAACCGACTCTTTGCTTGAAAATAGTGAGTTTGAACCTGTGGTTAATCTTAGTCCAAATGATTCAATTCTTGAATCTCCTCAAATAAACCAGCCAGAAATCACTGTCAACCAGCCATAAATCACTACAGATCGTCCACTGTAGGTCTATACAAAGAAGAAGTTACAGCTCAACTGAATGGCCTTGTGGGTCCAAGAGTCCGAACCCATACAAGGTACTGAAATTTCCTCTCCTTCACATTCTCCTCCTAAAATTATTGATTTAGATCAACATATAGCCTTTAGGAAAGGTGTGAGAAAATGTACCGCAAATCCCTTCACCACCACAATAGTTGGCTTAGACGACTGAAAATACATAACGGTTTTATAAAAACCATTGTCTTAAACTCAATTACACGACGGTTTGCCAAAACCGTCGTGTAAACCCGAGATTACACGATGGTTTTTGGTACATGTAATCTACCTGATTACACGACGGTTTGCCCTAACCGTGTGTAATCCACAAGATTACACGACGGTTTTGGCAAACCGTCGTGTAATCTCCATGATTATACCGTCGTGTAATATCTCGGTTTTACAATCCCTACCAGCCCTCATTTTATCTTACAGAACAGTTCCGCAGCCGCGAAAAACATTACAGAGACCTGCGAAACCAGATCCTCCGTTGTCACCATCCACCAAACCAACACTCTCTTATAGTCATTATTTGTAAGTAGTAATTATTACTTACTCTTTTGAGTTATTTAATTTGTATTGATAAATTGTAGATATTTTAGATATCTAAAACGGTACATTCTCATTTTTTTTTTGAAAGTATGATTTGTTAAATTATTTCGAAAGCTTAATATGTGTTATTTTAATTGCAAAAACTTGATTATTGAATGAATTGTATGATCTTTAATTTGGATTTAGGCCAGGTTCTTGCAAATGAATCAAAAATGGATGTGGGCTAATAGATTGACTAGAAAATATCGAGATGGTGTTCAAGAATTTTTGTCATTTATCAAAACTCACAGGAAAAATGATAAGATTTGATGTCCTTGTGTGGATTGTGGAAATCATAGAACTCATTCAGTTGATGAAGTTAGAAGACATTTGCTTGCCTGTGGGATTATTTGTTCGTACCAAACAGGATATTTACACGGTGAAATTTGTTTCAATCCAACATCGAAGAACAAAGGAGAAGAACCTATTGTCGAGGAAGATATAGGAGATAATTTGTTTGATATGGTTAATGATTTGGAAGAACACTTTGTGTATCGTTCGGAGTTATTTGACGCAATGATGAATGATGTCGAGATGTCCTTGTATGATGGGTGCACTAAATATACGAAATTGTCCGCATTGGTCAAATTATGGAACATGAAGGCATTAGGAGGGTGGACAAATTCTAGTTTCATGGCTCTTTTAGAATTTCTGAGAGAGGTTCTACCGGTTGATAATAAAATACCGACTAGTATATACGAAGCTAAGAAGACGCTGAGCACTTTGGGAATGGAATATAAAAAAAATTCATGCATATCCAAATGATTATGTCCTTTACCAAAATGGATATACGGATTTGGATGAATGCCCAGTTTATAAAGAGTCATGATGGAAGAAAGGCAAGAAACCAACGAATGGTAGCAAAGGAGTGCTGGCAAAAGTGTTATGGTATATTCCTCTAGCGCCGTGTCTGCGGCGTTTATTCTGTAATGCCACTCATGCCAAGAATTTGACTTGGCACCATGATAAACGTGCTGAAGATGGCATGCTTAGACATACAGCTGATGCACCACAATGGAAGACCTTTGATGACAATTATCTTGAATTTAGTGCGGAACCACGGAATTTACATCTTGGTTTGTTAGTGGACGGAATGAACCGACATGGTAATATGAGTAGTAGACATAGTACTTGACTTGTCATACTTGTCAACTACAATCTCCCTTTGAAATTGAGTATGAAGCGAGAGTTCTTAATATTGACTTTATTGATCTCTTGTCCTCAACAACCAGGGAATGAAATTGATGTGTACTTGGCACCGCTAATCGATGATCTAAAGAGCTTATGGGATCGAAGTTAGAGATGCTTACCGTTAAGAGACATTCACACTTCGTGCAATGTTGATGTGGACAATTAATGACTTTCTCGCTTATGGAAACCTATCTAGTTATTCAGTAAAGAGTTCTATTGGATGTCCCGTTTGTATGAAAGAAACATCTTCCATCTGGTTGAAGAATGGTAAGAAAATCATTTACCTTGGTCATAGGAGATTCTTACTAAAAAATCATCGATACTGCAAACAAAAAAAATCTTTTGATTGTAATACCGAAGAAAGAATCCCTCCCTTGGGTTTTGACGGGCGAATAAGTTTTTGAAATGGTTAAAGATTAGAAAGTAGTGCTCAGAAAAAGAAAACGGAGTAACAAGGATCTGGTGGTTGATAGACCTTGGAAAATGTAACGACTCGACTTTTCGGAACGTTAACTAGCTTACTTATTCTAGTTTAGTCTTAACACTTATTTATGTTTGATTCTAAAAATACATGTATATATATTTTTTACATAAACCATATTCGTACTACAAAAGTTAAATTTACTAAAATTTTTAACTGAGGAAATTGAAAACCTCTAGATAATAAATATCTTATTCAAATTCGTACTTCGATAATATTCAAAAAAAAAAAAAACTATAACTTCATGTAATTTAAAAGGAAAGAGTCTTAAGCCTTTTTCTCGTAAAGTAGTCCTACTAGTTTTGTAGTACCAAAACATTGGAAACATAGTTATAAATATAGTCGATACAAAATAATTTAAGAAGTTTAATTGTGGAAATTAAATTCATGGTGGTATCCCACTTCCTTCCTTCATCGCCTCCGCACAGCTTCGCCAGTCCATAAAATATCTAAGTAGAGGGCTATTTACCCGCATAACCTACAGCACGAACACAAACGTATGAGCTTTCACTTAGCAAGTACAAACAATATCTCACAAAACAATTTTATAAAACCATATCATCACATGTAACATCATGAATGTTCAAAAATGCATGTGATCTATGTGTGTTCAATTATGCTTCATTATATACATGTCTTGTCTATTTAAGGGCCCCTTTGTCGTACTCATATGTACGCAACCAATGGAGAGTTGGGGAAGCAACTCTCCAACAGCCTCCAAGGTCATCTCCTATAACTTTCGTTCTTATCATATCCTCTCACTAATTGGAGGTTGAGACGACATTTAATCCTATCTTTCGTTAGCCTCATTGTTATTATTTGTGACAATGTGTAGATTTACATGTTACTATGCATCTATCATTACGGCATACATATATGTAAGGCATGTCAATCATATCAGTGTTAGAGAAATTATGCACGTTAAATGTTTAATCAACGCAATACATATGACTCATATACTTATCACTTCATCAAGGCAAATTATAGAAAATGTAGAACATCAACAACGAACAACATTTTGTTCAATGCTGTAAGTGAGGTTTGTACTTACTTGTCTTATGTGCTTAAACTTCTAGAGTTGTATCTCTTACTATACAAATTTGAGAAATTATCTTGATTTAACAATATCTCATTATTAGTTAGAATCATAGTTATATTATTTTATTCATTTATTTATTTATTTTATAAACTAAAGTGAACTTAATTTAGTCATATCATAATTAACCTTAACAAATAATTCATATTAATTATTAAATGTTAAAATAAATTTCTACTAATTATTATTTAATTAATTTAATTTTTTAATTTAATTGATTAATTAATCAATCAATTAATTAAATAGATTAACTAATTAATTAGGTAGTAGTTAATTATTACTTTATTTAATTTAGTAATTATAATTAAATTACATAATTTTAATTGGCTTATTAATAATTATATTTTTAATAATTTAATTATGTTACTTAAATATTCTTTCTCATATAATAATTAATAATTATTAATTCTAAGATTAATAATTAATAATTTGATTAATCTAATAATTAATGTTTGATTAATCTCTAGTTAATCATCCATAGTTATTTTGATGATTATATCAATGATTAATGATTAATTAATCTCTAATTAATCATGTATTATAATTATTTAGTTACTTAACATAATAATCTTAATTATCACCTACTAACTCTTATAATTAATTAATTAATTATAATTAATTAATTAATTAATTACTTTATTAATTACATTTGGTTATGTATTATTAATTAATTAATTAATTAATCAATCAAGGTGACAAGAAATCACCTATGTGTATAACTCCCACCTATTATTGGGCTTGTACGGCACAATCCCCTTAATTGTGATTATTTAGTTGGGTTGAGGTAGTCTCTTGATATATGCCCAGTAATCCTCTAGTGTACTTTATCTTAGCCCATTTAAAACTTATGATTCAACTTTATAAAGTTAAGTTTTTTCACATTATTTGATCATGCACTTAATACTAATTCATTTCATAACTAAATATGTTCATATGTTATGACTTACCCTTATGTCACATTTTAATGTTTAATCGTTTTGTTGGTGTAAGATTTTAACTTGTAAGATTTATTTAGATTTGAGAATAATCCTATTTTGGACACTCGATAACTTGTTAGAGAGCTTGAAGCATCTAGTTATATCTTTATAATTTGTTTTCCAAGATTTCAAGCATTTCAAACATTAATATGGATGTTTTCCTAAGTGTCTTATGGTAAAATCTTAGTTTATCATATTACATATAATATTTTGTGATTTATTAAAATTTATGTACAAATCCGTTTTAAACATATGATATCTCATTTTGAAACTTGAGATGTCTACCTTACAGCGGTAAAGTTATTTCCTTTAGTACTTAAGTGTTTCATATCATTAACTTAGGTTTTGTTATTATTAGTCCCACATTTGGACCATAAGTCCAGATTCATGGGCAACTTTAGAAAAATCATAACAATTCACTTACAAATCCAAATAAGGCAAAAGATATGTCTTTGGAAAGCTTATAGTGTTTTTTTCGTATAATGAGAATAGTTTCGTAAAAAATTATGGTTTACTAACCCAAATTATAAAAAACCCATGGCTAGTACAGGGTTCCAGCAAAGACTTTCGATTCGTAGTCCAAACTTGTAAAATTCACCAAGAACTGTACATTTATTCATTCAAGGCATATGATACCTTGTTGAAAAGCTTAAAAAAATCTAGTTTTTAGATCTACAACTTATAATCCAAAATTTTGAGGCTAAAGGCTTCGGAGTACATAAAACCCATGGCTAGACTGTGCCCCAGAGGTTCATTTTCTCTCTAGTTTTGTGTCACAACTTCAAATGCACATAACTTTAGACATACAAAATCAAACCAAGTGATTCCAAAGCCTAAAATGAAGCTTATCCTCTTTAGAATCTTATCATATAATTTATTTTTCATACGAAAGTTTCTAATGCATGCTATATTACCACAACAACTACAAGCTTTAACAAAGTTCGTAGATCTTATCGAAATACTCCGTGGATCCTTTAAGATCTTGAACCTCCAAAGTTCTTCTTAAAACTTTTTCCTAGGTAAGAAGTCTAACATTAAGATTATAACTAAATATCATGCTTTAGTTCTCTAAAAATGACTAAAACACAAAGAATACCACTAGGTTACCTCTAGTAAAATGCCCTCTAACTTCATTTCACACTTCTTCAAACTTAGTAACGGGGTTGCTTAGAGCTAAAAAATGGAGGGAGGAGGGTGCTAGAGGGGTGTTGGAGATGGAGAATAGTGTTCGTGTTTTTTTTTTTTTTTTTTTTTGAGCTTGGTGGTGGCTAGATAAGCTAGGGCTTTTGAGCTTAACTTGTGTAAGAATAAAATGAGGTGTTAAGGGCTTGTCTTTAGCCAACTTTTACCTTAAAAGAGCTGTATTTTGAGAGGTAAAATTGGACAATTTTTGGCTGATTCTCTCATTCATTGCCGCCACATAAAGGGAGGGAGTTGGATTGAAAATTTTGTTCAACAAAGTGGAGACAGGGGGTCACTTTCACTTGTCTTTTCTTTGGGTCAACTTGCCAAAATAAACCATGTCATCTCTTACATGAGGTTGCATGCATGCACCACTTTCTTTTTTTCTCATTTGTTCAAATCTATTCTTGTTTTTTGATACAAAAATCCGGATCCCACCTATGCCTTCTTATTTTTATTTTGTTTTTCTTTCTTCCAATTTTCCACCATTGATCAAAAGTTGTCACCCTTTTTCTCATCCATTGGATCTTCCATTACACCAGCCCTTACCTTAAGCTCTAATTGGTCACTTATTATCCAAAACTTGGCCATTGATTTGCCTAGGATTCTTTAACATAAAATTTACACCATTGATTTCAAACTTAAGCACAATTCTTGATCAATCTCCCACCTTTGGATTTTCTAAGAATAAATCCTAATTATACATTTTCTATCTATGTGACACATCAATTTCCCAATCATACTCTCAAAACTTAACTATTGATATGACCAAAATAAATACTAAGATCTTTAAATTGACCTACTAATAAAAATCAGGATTCTTCCCGAAAATTAACATTATCCCTCTACTACGACATAATAAATTTTTTGTATAAATTTATATGTTATTCAACTCATCTTTTATGTATTTAAAATTTCTCATTTAAATAGAGAAACTCAATATTGTTAGATCATCGACATCATCATACTAATGATACAAATACAATCATTTATGATCTTGAAATTTGATATTTATTAAAATAATTCATTAGAAGTATATTGATGAAAGAAATCCATGATAATAGTTCATGAATCAAGTTTATGAATTTCTAGGGGCGTCATAGAAAAAGAGGTCCAATCTTATACAAACTTCTATATTGGAGATCACTTTTCGTTTGTCATTGCTTGGATGTGATACATATTGAAAAAAACATTTGTGAATCAATAGTGAGCATGTAGCTTGACATTCCTAATAAGACCAAACATGGTGAAAAGGCAGGGTCGGATCTTAAGGATTTGAAGATTAGACTTAACTTGCTCCCTACAAAAAGAAGGAATGCCACTTACTTACCTCCAGTAAAGTACACATTATCAAGATAAGAAAAAAGAAAGCTTTGTGAGTGGCTCGCTTCTGTAAAAGTGCCCAACGGGTATTCTTCCAACTTCAAAAGGTTGGTGTCTATAAAGGATTTGAGGTTGATTGGAATGAAAACATATGATTATCATATCTTGATATAACAATTATTATCGCTTGCCTTGCGAGGAGTTTTAATGAAGGATGTGAGATTTGCAATTACCAAGTTATGTTCATTTTTCAATTCGATATATCCAAGGTAATTGATCCATTTACATTAGATTTGCTACAATTAGATTTGGTTAAGACATAACAAACAATTTGATTGGAAAGTTCTAATGCCTCTCTTGAATTTTCTTTCAAGCTTAATTTGCATGATTAGTGGTTAAACTCAAGAAGCGGAGTTGATTTTCAAGAAGGATGAAACTCTCGGATCAAATTTGTTTGAAGATGGATTAGAGCTTCAAGACAATAAGACTCATCAAGACCGAATCAACTAGGTTTATTTCCTTTAGTCTTGTAATGAGTTTTGTGGGCATTCTTTGATTGTGTGAGTTGAATTTGGCTTGTGCACACACATACTTTAGAAAATCCTTAGTGCTTTTAAATTGCTTTAAAACCTTATTGATATATTTTTCTAAAGTGTGATGAAAATTGTTTTTGACTCTATCATATTCTTAAATTATGTGGGAATTGCTATAAAACTTTTTTTGGGGTCAAAAACAAGAATGGAAGAGGCTCTGCCTCTGTCCGGTCAACCGGATGACTCCTAGTAGGACCGGTTAACTGGAGGCTCCTGCCCAGTCAACCGAATGGAACCTGGAACAAAGCTTTGCTCTCTGCCTTTCTCCGGTCAACAGGACAGGGGCTTCCAGTCAACCAATAATGTTGAAACGGCTCTTTTTCGAACCATTGTACAACAATGTTTTTTAGGGTTTTGAATGGGTTTCTCGTTATAAAAGGGATTTTTGAGGTCTTTAATGGTTATTGATGAAAAGAAATTGCTCTAAACTTATGAAAATCTCTTGAAGAGCTTACAATTGCAAAAAGCCCTCTTTTTCATCTCTCATTTACCCTTGAGCCAATTTTGTTTCTCACATCCTTTGAGTGTTCACAATTCTTCTAGGGTTCAAAATTGTATTCATCTTTGTCTAGTTGAGCTGTAATTTTCAGTTATTTCAATTTCTTAGATTTGTATAGGTTGCTAATTCCTTGTAATTTGGTGGGTTTGGATAGTCGGCTTCTGTAGTTAAAGTTGATGTGTTTGTAAAAGGTTTTGGTGTGCCTTGGGTAAAGAAAGTTTCACTAACTTGTATTGGAGTGTTTTTACCAAAAAAAAAAAAACAAGTGATATAGTGAAATAGCCAAGCTTCGAATAGCTCTGTAATAGAAAAGTAGGCTTTTCGCCGAACCTCTATAAAAATTTGTTTGCATTTCTCTTCCTTTTCTCTCTTTATTTATTGCCGTTTACTTATTTTTGCATTTGTGTGTTTGGTTATTGTTTATCCCCATTATCACTCTCTTTATTGTTGTAACGTCCCGCCTAGCGCGGACCATTACCATACATACATACATACATACATATATACACATATATACGTACTTACTTACCTACTTATTGTACCCACTTATCGGGTGAAACACAGCGGAAGAATTTTTTTTTTTTATACGAGGCATCTACTTAGCAAACGTATAAGAAATGCTTTAAACATAATTATTTACATAAAATAA
>JAFMPE010009330.1:2540-18841 GCA_024759925.1 Ficus religiosa | reverse complement strand
AAAAAAATATTAAGACTTATTATTGACCCAACAATTAAACATTTCATTTAAGATGCTCTATGTACGAATTAAGCTGTCATACGAAAATCTCTAAAATCTTAGATAGTACTTGTATTAAATCCCATGTCACATATAATGTGATTTTCCTTTTTGTCATCAGACAAAACTTTGATGATATCAAATGCCAACGGAAATCCCCATGCTAAATCTCTTGTTTTGGATTGAAATGATGAGAAGGCTTTAAGGCATACATATAGAAATATATTGTACTGCAATAGCCAACTTCACGTGCTTGCATGCAAATTCACACAGACATACATACAAGAAGTCATGAAAGAAATTGCAACAAAAGCTTTGCCCTTTCATGAGCTGCTGAGCTATGCAGATGCATGGGATTGGAGCCTGATGGCACTCGGGACGTTGGGTTCGGTTGTGCACGGCATGGCTCAGCCGATCGGATACTTGTTGCTCGGCAAAGCACTCAACGCTTTCGGGGACAATATTGGTGATACTTCCGCCATAGTTGCTGCCCTCTACAAGGTACATATTTCTCACACTTACTTGCTTCTCTGCGTGTGTGTCTACATATACATAAATACATATATATATATATATTCATACGTACATGTAAACTCATACATGTGTATGTACATATCTATACATTCATACTCGTACACAAACACACACGTTGATTTCATGATGATGGTATATTGTTTCTTTTGTTTGTTGATTAGATTGTTCCGTATGTATGGTACATGGCCTTTGCCACGCTTCCAGCTGGAGTCCTCGGTAAATTTTCTTACCCCTTCAAGTATGCTTGTTCATCATATATAAATATATATATATATATGTGTGTGTGTGTGTGTGTGTGTGTGTGTGTGTGTGTGTTAAAAGAATTGGAGACCAAATAATAAAAAATGAAATGATGCTTTATAAGCTGTCTTTGAAATCAAAGAAAAGTTAATGAAAAGAGTAATGGAGGTAATTATGGTAGTGAAGTTGATCAGTTTTCTTTTAAACTTCTTGATCTTATTTTTATTTCGAACATCAGAGATTGCTTGTTGGATGTATGCAAGTGAAAGACAAACGGCACGCCTAAGAATAGCGTATCTAAAGGCGGTACTTAGTCAAGAAATTGGGGCCTTCGACACCGAATTAACAAGTGGAAAAATCATGAGTGGAATCAGTAACCACATGAGTCTCATACAAGATGCTATTGGAGAGAAGGTGAATGGATATTCTGAAGTTTTTTTTTTACTCACCAGCTTTTCATCACCGAGGTTATAACATAATTCTTTGTAATTTCACACTCACAGTTGGGCCATTTTCTGTCATGCTTGGCAACTTTCTCGTCTGGAATTCTGATTGCCGCCGTATGCTCGTGGCAACTGGCGCTCCTTAACTTCTTGGTTGTCCCTCTGACTCTTGCAATCGGAGCCACTTACACCAAGAACATGAACAACATTTCCGCTGCCAAAATGCTCTACCAGTCACAAGCAACGTCTATGGTCGAACAGGTAAACAACTTTTCTTGAAATATTTCAAGCCTACCGTATGATCTATTGTTAATTTGTCATATCTAATATGAGTGGCGGCTTAAAAAAGGTGTTCTACTCCACATTACTTTAGTATCTTGTTTGTTTTTCGTACCGCAGACAATATCTCAAATCAAAACTGTATACTCGTTTGTCGGGGAAAGTTCCGCAATCAAATCTTTCTCAAAGTGCATGGAGGAGCAGTTTTCTCTTAGTAAACGAGAAGCTCTATTAAAGGGAGTTGGGACGGGAATGTTTCAAATTGTATCGTTCTGTTCGTGGGCTCTCATCATATGGGTCGGAGCTGTTTTAGTCTCCGACAAGAAGGCAAAAGGAGGAGATATCATAGCTGCAGTGATGAGCATTCTCTTTGGAGCCATGTAAGCCAAATTATAGTCAATAACAAACCTGTATAGAGCAGAATCTCTTAAGCATACTAAAATCTCACCCCGTCTAAATTTCAGATCACTTACCTACGCTGCACCGGATATGCAAATATTCAATCAAGCCAAGGCTGCAGGATATGAAGTTTTCCAAGTGATTCAAAGGAGACCCGTTATAAGTTATGATTATGAAGGGAAGACACTTGAGAAAGTCGACGGAAACATCGTAATACGTGATGTGTACTTTTCCTATCCGTCCCGACCAGAGGAAGAGATCCTTAAAGGGTTTTCATTATCCATTCCAGCAGGAAAGACAGTGGCTTTAGTCGGAAGTAGCGGGTGTGGAAAGAGTACTATCATCTCCTTGGTGTCGAGATTCTATGATCCTTCGAAAGGTCTGTGGTATCTTTCAACAATGGAAGCCGTTAGTTAATCTTCAGTGACCTGGTGTTGTATAATGCTAGAGTTCTTTTCCTATCTTAACTAATAATTTGAGTGCAAATTATGTAGGCGAAATTCTGGTAGACAACCATAACATCAAGGGTCTGGATTTGAAGTTCCTCAGGCAAAACATAGGAGCAGTTTCCCAAGAACCGTCTCTGTTTACAGGCACAATTAAAGATAACATGAAATTCGGTAACATGGATGCCGATGAACAACAGATTCAGAATGCAGCAGAGATGGCAAACGCACACTCGTTTATATCAAAACTACCCGATCGCTACCTAACAGAGGTACAGCGAAAGTAGATCTAAACTCAATTGACACACCGTCTTTTGTGCGTGTGTGCATGTGTATATGTATATAGACACACACACACACACACACACGCACGCATGCACGTGCACGCACTCACACACACACACACACATTAAGACGAAAGCCTTTCCCAATCTTTAACACTTGGAAAGTTTTTTCTCATGTTTTTGGGGATGAAATTGGGTCCAGGTAGGACAAAGGGGAGTCCAGTTATCAGGAGGGCAAAAGCAGAGAATCGCCATAGCAAGAGCCATTTTGAAAAACCCTCCAATCCTATTGCTCGACGAGGCCACAAGTGCACTTGATACGGAATCCGAAAAGCTTGTTCAAGACGCCCTTGAGAGGGCTATGCAGGGAAGGACTGTCATCTTGATTGCACACAGGCTGTCAACAATTATAAATGGAGATATAATCGCAGTTGTGCAAAATGGACGGGTTACAGAGACTGGAACTCACCACAGCCTGCTAAAAACCAGCAAATTCTACAATAGCTTATGCAACATGCAGAACATTAATCGCGTTTTAGATTCAAGGTTATTCCTCAGTAACACCTTCTTCACCTCATTTGAATAAACAAAGCTCAAATTAGAAAACCATACCTGACCGCATTAGAATGTCAATTACAGTTCAACGGATTATTCTGGAGAACCTGAAAGTACTCAGCAGCAAATTTCATCTAAAAACGACGCTGAACAGCACAATAACTTCAGAGACACTGAAAAGTTTCCCACGGAAACTTCCAAGCAAATGGAGCAGAAAGGGAAAAGAAGAGGCGCCCTATTCTTCAAAATATGGTTTGGCTTGACAAAGAAAGACCTTATAAAGAGTGCCATTGGTTCCTTCGCAGCAGCTTTCTCAGGCATTTCAAAGCCTGTTTTCGGGTACTACATTATAAAAATTGGAGTAACATATTATGACAAAGATGCAAAGCAGAAGGTCGGATGGTATTCGCTCATGTTTTCTTTAATAGGGCTGCTGTCTTTATTCTCACACACCTTGCAACATTACTTCTTCGGAGTGATCGGAGAAAAGGCCATGAACAACTTCAGACAAACTCTGTATTCAGGTATTGTACCATCTCCCTCGAGATCATTAAGTTTTATGCATTCTCATCTCTGAACAATGACAGGAAAACTCTTTATTGCAGGTGTACTACGTAATGAAATAGCATGGTTTGAGAAACCTGAGAACAGTATTGGTTCGCTTACTTCAAGGATCACAAATGACACCACCATGGTCAACACCATAATTTCGCATCGTATGTCTGTTATTTTGCAGTGCATCTCTTCCATTTTGATTGCAACAACCGTCAGTATGGTCGTTAACTGGAGAATGGGTTTGGTAGCTTGGGCTGTGATGCCTTGCCACTTCATTGGTGGTCTAGTCCAAGCAAAGGCTGCGAAAGGGTTTGCAGATGATTCGGCTGCTGCGCATTCTGAACTTGTTACCCTCGTTTCTGAGTCAACGACCATCATTAGAACCATTGCATCTTTTTGCCATGAAGAGCATATACTCGGGAGAGCCAAGAACTCTCTAAAAAGTCCCATGAAGAAAAGCAGGAGACAGAGCATCAAGTATGGCATAACTCATGGGGTTTCCCTCTGTTTATGGAACATCGCACATGCTGTTGCCCTCTGGTACACTACTGTTTTGATCGACAAAAGGAAAGCAACTTTTGAAAATGGAATCAGATCGTATCAGATCTTCTCTCTCACAGTACCGTCAATCACAGAACTATGGACACTAATTCCTACTGTCATCTCCGCCATCAGTGTACTAACTCCCGCATTTGAAACCCTTGACCGAAAAACAGAAATTGAACCAGATACACCAGATGTTCCCAATTTCATTCGGGTCAAAGGGAGGATTGAATTTCGAAATGTCATATTCAACTACCCATTAAGACCCGATGTGACCGTTCTCAATGAATTCAGTTTACAGATTGAAGCTGGGTCCAAGGTGGCTCTTGTTGGCCCAAGTGGAGCAGGAAAATCTTCAATCTTTGCCCTATTGCTGCGGTTCTATGATCCTCAAGAGGGAAGCATAACCATTGACGGGAAAGAGATAAAAGAATACAATTTGAGATGGTTGAGGACACAAATAGGACTGGTGCAACAAGAGCCTCTTCTCTTCAGTTCCTCAATTAGAGACAATATCAGCTATGGCAACAATCAAGCTTCAGAAACCGAGATTGTGGAGGTATCAAGGCAAGCGAACATACATGAATTTATAAGTAATTTTCCTGACGGCTATAATACAGTTGTTGGGGAGAAGGGTTGCCAACTTTCAGGAGGACAAAAACAAAGGATAGCCATTGCGAGAGCCCTGCTAAAGAAGCCTGAAATTTTGCTGCTAGATGAAGCAACAAGTGCTCTTGACACCGAATCTGAGAAAACCATCGTGAGTGCTTTGGAAACTATAAATCTGAAAAACAATGGTGGCCTACAGTCCAGAATCACACAGATCACAGTTGCGCATAGGTTTTCAACAATAATAAACTCAGATACCATTGTTGTTATGGACAAAGGTGAGATTTTGGAGAAGGGCTCCCATGCGAACTTGATAGCATCTGAGGGACTGTATTCTAGACTATTCCAGCTGCAAAACTTGGTGAGAAACCTCAATAGTGTCTAGAACCAGAATTCCAAAAGTCATCAGATTGTGTAGTCACATCCCGATATGTTGATACTTGCTAGTTGACTTGAAATTTGGTGGGGGTTCCAGATAGTTGCTGACATTAGCTGCCCGCTAGTCACAAATCATTTGTTCTCACACCATTCACATCCCCGTACTTGAGCCAACTTCATGGTAAAACATATTGCTATTGAACTTCTTGTACTACATGACAACGTTCTCCTATATAAGAGGAGAAAACGTTTAGCAACTTATCAAATTTCCCGGTTATAGAAAAGCTTGTCTGGATCTTGTTTCCAACCAAAATTCACACATTAACTGTGGTCGATTTCTAACCATGCATCCGAAACTCTTCAATTTCTCAGCCATATTGATCGAGAGCAGAAAAGCTTCATTTAAGCACATACATGAACAAATGATCCCCTAGATTTCAAGAAAAGTGCTGTTTATTGTCTTGAGCAATTCCAAATCCTCCCCGGTAGCAATTCCAGGATCAACATAACACAACTGAAAAAAGAATAATCACATCAAGCCCAGTCCTCCAAAAAGACACAAGTAAAGAGTGATAAGCACCATTCAAGTAATCATAACCTGGTATTGTGGCTTTTTCAGTGTGTGAATTCCTCTCTTTATAAGATTCTGCCATCCTACCCTTTCTCTAAGTGATTTTTCAAGGGCTGCACTTCTCTGTTATCATGTGGCAGAACAGTGAAAAATGGGGTGGTGCTATTGACAAAGGCGTGTAGAATGTGCACTGATGATAAAATGTAGCGTTTCAAAAAGGGAAAAGGAAACCAGAGAAAACTCTAGTTCAGTCACATTTCATCAAGAAGTCATAAAAAAATTTGGTTTCAGTTGAAGCCTAAAGGTTGTCAAAACAGGTAGAGAAAAACACCTTAAATCCATATAAAAATTGGCATTCTTCATTTAACTATGCATTCTAAACTAATCAATTTTATTCACCAACCAAACCTGAAAGTTGCTTTTAGAGTACAAAATGAATCACATAATCTACAATGAATAGAGAGATGATAGCTTATAATTGCTCTAGATGGAAACAGTAGGATGAAACTTACATGACCAGGGTCCAAGATCAAGAGATTGTATTGCTGTGTCCCATTACGCTGAAATTTGATTTGAATTCCGACAATGGTTCTTGAATGGCCGTCATGTTGGAAGTACAAGGGCCTGCTCACAGCATCTCACCAAACATTAAAACACAATCAAAATCCATACCACTAATTTATGAAAATACATTTCCAAACATGATAATCAGCATGCCGATTTCCAAAGTTGGGCTAGAAAGATAAAGTCTTACGCTTTCCCGCCGACAATTACACGACGGCTGCCAGATTTGGTGGTGTTTTTATCAGAAAAGTAATTCCAGACCCAATCAACCAGAACCTGCTGACCTGCACCTTTTCCATTCACATTCTTTCCATTACCCGAAGAGCCACTCGCTCTTTCCGACACACTGGAATCTCCTTGGTGAAAACTCTGATTCTTTCTGAAAACATATCTATCCATTGGTCCATAAACCTGAACCCCTCTTCTCTTTCCTCCCTCATACATAACACTCTTCCCCTCTTTCCCAACACTTGAACCTGGAACACTAAGATAAAGCGACTCCAACTCTTTAGGACCAAAATCCACCACCATTGCCCGGATCCCAAACGAGCGTAAAAGGGCAGCACATTCAGTGGTTCCAATCCACTTTTTCAAGCCATAAATCTTGTGGTCAAAATGTTCAGCACCAGGTTCATCAAAGCCCTTTTCCCAAGCAACCTAACAAATCAAAAATGAAGTTTAGAAATCTTCTTAAGAAGCTGAGATAGAAAAACACTCTCAGACATCTCCAAAATTTCGATAGCAATAACAATGAAACCCGAAAAAACCTAATTCCTGTCGGCCTAATCCAAGTAAAAAACTGAATAAACAAAAATAATCATAATCCTTAAAAATTTGTTCTTCATCAAAAGATCGAAACTTGTGTTACATCACGAACCTCAAGCCATCTCTGAAGCGATGGGATATCCGGGACGAACCCTAACCCACCAAACAAAACCTCCCTGGCCTCTGGTCTCTGGGAAAGCAAGTGGGAGCTCAGCATCTGGATGTTGCGCCATCCACAGCCCCACCCGACATCCTCGGATTTGGTGCTCTGGAAATGGTCGACATAGCCGGACAAAATGCTGATCGTGTTGTCAGGTTCCGATTCCAGACAGTTCCTCAACAGCGCCATCAAACCGCCTTCGATCCTGTGAAAGACACCTCTTTTCTGCAAATCAATCGAGCAAGGGATGTTTTCGTGGATTTTCTGACCTCCATTAGAGCTAGAACTTTCCCGTAATTTGGAAGGAGGTGAAGGAGGGGCGAGAGCGAGTTGACGGGCGAGTTCCGTGTCAATGGCGAGTCGTTGCTGCTCTTGCTCGTCTTCGAAGTGATTGTTGGCATGCCTGCAAATCCATTATCCATACATTAACAGCCACCATTACATATATACAAACATATATGTATGTACATATGTAATAGAGAAAAGGAGTAGAGTATACCATTGGAGCTCTGAGGAGGGAACAAGAAGATGGCAGAAAGGGCATGCCGTGGAATCCATAGCTATTGCAGCAATACAAATTCAATCAAAAGCTGAAATTTTTTTAAAAATTTTTTTCTGGATTTTTTTCTCAGAAAAACAATGAATATGAGAAAGCGGGAAGACCTTTGGAGAATTACTTCAATGGCGGCCAAAATTCATCTTTTTACTTTATTTATTTATTTATTTATTTTTCAGGCAAGAGACGGTGAATCATTGAAAACGACAACAACTGGAAGAAGAAGCTAATGTTCAGAAAACGACACCAAAAATGGCAGGAAATGACATCGATAGTAAAAACGACAAGAACATGAACGAACGTAAGTACTGTTAACACGCTCTTGAACTATACAAACGACATCGAAAATTCCAGTAACTAAAGCAATCGGCTTTCAAATTAAAATCAATAATAAGCAAGGAAAACAAATTAGCTTAATGTTTTGTAGGGAGGAGTGAAATAGGATAAAAGGCAAATATGGAGTGATTTGAAATAGAAATGTTAGAAAATAAGTTTTCATTTTTAGAAGAAGGAAAGAAAAAGGGTATTTTTACGTATATAGCATCTCAAAAAAAATGTTAATTGATGTGTTCATAAATTTTGGTACTCAGAATTTTTTTAAAAAAATTGTTTCCATTAAGTGTTATTTTTAAGGTTGAATTTGTTATATGTTAAATGTCATGACAAAATTTAACATTTGGTTATTATTAATTAGTGTCTTGACTTTTTTTCATCTTTATTACAAAGTATTGTCATTTTTAAATTTTTAAATACTAAAAGTTTCAAAACTTAATAATAATGATAAAGAATAAAAAGAACATTAAAAATGATATTGCATGTTTACTAGATAAACAAACTGTTTACATAATCAATTTGTGATTTACTTCAAATATTTTTACAACCTATTATTTCTTTAAAATATTTTTAATTATAAAAGTGCTATTTACTTCTTTCTTACAAGAAAGCAAACAACAAAAAGTACAAAACTAAAACAACATAATTTGGACACGACAATAAAACTATGTAAACGACATCGGAAATCAATGGTTACAAGACAACCGATGTCAACATAGAAACGACGACAACCAAGGAAAACAAGAATAACGAATGGCTGCAACATAAAGATGTCGTCAACATGGTAAATAACAACATCGGAGTGGAAAACGACAACAACCTCAAAAGCAGCAATTAGAAACGACATTAACCTTAAAAAACCACAAAAAATGCCAAAAAACGACAGACTAGAGGATTGCCAAAATTCTTCCTGGACAACATTAAAATTAAAGGACATATTGAATTTGCGCACCACAAAAAATTAGTAACGACATCAACAAGAAAAATGACTTGAACTATTAGATGGCACACTATTATACGGAAAAACGACATTGACTAATGAAAACAACATCAATATTAGAAACGACAAAAGCCTTGGACACGTCAATAGTAAAAACGACAACAGTTAGAAAGCGACATTGATTTTAAAATCAGATGACCAGACAACGACGATAGAAAAAACGACATCATAAAATGGAGAACAACATGGAAAACAACGCTCTATACAAATTTATCCCCAAAAAAAAAAAAAAAAAAAGTGTAAAAGACAATCTACATGATTAAAAATTGCCAGCTTTCCGGATTTAGTTCATATTCCATTATTGGAAGCACATGAATAGGATAAAAATAAGAGGACATACAAGATGAATCTCACGTTTCCATGCTTCCATGTTTAAATAACACAATTACATAGACAACTATAAGGGTAAAACTTCCTTGAATGGTGTGGTTGTAGACATATTCTAGCGATAATTTTACATTTGGTTTTATCATAAGATGTAGAGTTCGAGTCCCACGCCTCCAATTTCAAACAAATTTTTTTAAAAAAAAAATTCCTTGTATAGTAAAGAGTATGAAAAAAACAAACAAAAACAAAAACAAAACAAAACAGTTAATGCTGCAATGATTACAACCAATTTTGAATAAGGATATTTACAAATCTGTTAATCCTCTCTCTGAAAGCGAAATATAGGTTCTGCTAAAATGTAAGCATTGGTTTTTTGTATGTCACACTGACCAATATCTCCATGCTTGTCCTACTAAAGCACCAAGTCTAAGCTTCCTCTTTGACAACCACCCGAGTTCCACTCTTAGAGAGTAGAAGGTCTTTCATTTCTCTGTAACTCCGGAGCTCCTCGAGCGCATCAGATGCCTTTCGAGGCATGAAGAAGCCGGAAGCTGTAGCCAGTCCCCCCTCGTGTTCAGCCTTCAACGAGTTGGATGAGTAACAGCTCGAATCTTGGCGCAGCGGAGGTGCTGTCCTCAGCATGTGAACAAGTACGCCTACAGCAGCATCTTGTGATTTTCGACCCATTTGCAGCGACTGCGAAGTGGTGTCCGGAGCTCTTTTCCCAGGAGGATTTTGACTGCTAGTCCAAAGTTTCAAAACGCAGAAAAAGAGATGAGATACTAAAGGCGGAAAGCCCAAGTCCAAATGCAGTTTAGAGACCAAACTAAAGCTTAAATGATTTTTAACTAAACGACAAATACAAGCACGACAATCAATAGACACAATACTGTCAAGGAAAACAACAATCAGCTCCAAACAAAATGAGTTTCAACGTATCTTAAAGCTTTCCTCGGAGTTGGTGTGGGTCATCAATAGATTCAACACTGTTAAGGGGTTACCAATGTCATATCTCCCCTGAAGCGGGTATTGTAACAGCATGAAACAAAAGGTTCATAAAGTGAAGTCAATCTGTTTACCGGCATTACTTATGTCCGTTTTGATGGGAAAATATAACTGTCTAGCTCAACTGCCACTGCAACCAGTATATGTTATAGCTTCAGCATCATGCTCAGAATTTTTTAATCTTATTCTCTTTCTCTTTATTCCTTTATGCAAGATTATACACTGAGACTCCGTCAGAATATTTCTGACCGTCACAAAATAATTAACATCCAAAAGGTTCATTATGAACTGACTATATTACTAAGATGCGTTTCCTTGTCATTTGGTCTACATTGGATCTTAAAACTGGTTGCACAAAACTGTGACGACGTTGGTAATAACCTAACAAACAGTGTCATCTGCTTGTTCTATTAAAAAATAACAAATAGACAAATAGAAACGACGACAACAAGAAGAACATAAACATGAACATGAACATGACAAGAGAAAGAAGAGAAAACCATGCTTTGAATCTAAACAAAAAAGCAAAGCATTCTCCATCCACCCATCCACATTACCTACCAAGTGAAAGATCCAGAAGCCTTGGAAATAGTTTAGACACTATACCAAAAAAGGGACGATAAAGGGGCAGGGTAGAGAAAAATAATTCAAGGTAAACAAATGAATAACTTGTGTACCGAATCAAATAGGAGAATTAAAGTGACAATGGTTAGTAAATCCATTAATAACCATAAAATTAGCTACATTTAAGTACCTGACTTGAAAATCGGGCGGGTCAACATCATCAACATCAAAAGGACACGAGAAGCCAAAATCATCCAGGTCATCCTGGAAAGATAATCTACTGGAGCTTCGAGAGAACCCAATACGTGGTGAGCCACTGGAAGATAATGGTCCTGAAAACCGGCCTGAATCATCTTTACTGTCTTTTATGACCTACGAGAGAATATAAAAGTTATCAACAAGGACTAGAATACCAAAATGACTTCAGGAATATAATGCAGTAGCTAAAATAGAAGAAAGCAGCTAAATCCAGAACTACCTTCTGACCAGTGTAATGATTCGTTATTCCAGATGTCATATCTCCAGCCCTTGAAGAGTCTATTCTCCGAAATGACCTGATTCCGGATGGAGACTCCTGTGATGAATGATCATTCCTTATGCTTCTGGGGGATAAAGGAGGAAGCGGGTTTCTACTTGGATCCGAAAAATTGGGAGAAAGGTATCTAGAACTTCTGCCTGTCATTGTAGCCGGAATAGATACCGGGGCAGTTTCAGGATATTGACGTGTTTGAACTTGATTAGGATTGCCACTGTAGAAGTATGTTGGAGGAGACGGGGATGGAGATGGTGAAAACGGAGGTGAAAGCTGATACTCATCATAACTGGTAGTCTTTTGATTGCTCAGCAGTCGGTAGTTTTGGGCTCTGTTACCATACATATCAGAAGGTGACGACGGAGAATCAGACGATGTGGGAGAAGAACGATACACCGGTGGAGATCTGACAAGGGGTTGGTTCTGCATAAAAGGTGCAGCTCGGTGAAAACCACTTGTCCAGCTGTGTGGGCGCTCAAGTGGTACAGAAGGTGGTCGTGCTCCTTTCAAAGGAAAGGAAGTTGCACGGACGGCCTTCTCTGAAGTGGAGAAAGATCTCAGCGGGTCAGTGGCAGGGCTACCAACATAATCCGTTATTATCTTTGGTGGCATTGTTGTTGAAGGTTCAAGGTTAAAATCAGAAAGGGTTGAACGGTAACTCACAAACACGGAAAGGCGACCAGGAAAGGCCTCCAGAGGAGGGAAACTATATTCTTCCATCAATTCCTCCTCTGCCCTTGTGAATGGATCACCAAATGAAGAAACCTTGTAAATGATATCAAAATTATAAGCTTGACTAGAGCTACTCAGCTGCCGAAAAATCCTGTATGCCGGCAAAAGTCTCATTTGTGAATAAAGTGAACGCAAAAGTACAATTGATTTCTTGTACGTCCTTTTGTAAGAGGCAGACATTTCACCAACTGGAGGAGTCGCGGCCCTGGGAGATTCATACTGAACTACCCACCTCTCTATAACTGTCTCAACAGACGTCGTCCCCACCGTTGAAGCAGTATAGAGATTGTCCACAGATGAAGAGCTAGGCCCTTCATGAATGAGTATTATGTCGATTATCATTGGATCCATTACATTTCTGTGCCAAAAGGTCAGATTCTCCAGAGCAGCTGGGCGGTCTCCAAGGACTAAATTGAACCATTTATCACTCTTTCTCACTCGAGAACCCCCTGTTGAAAGGTCACCGCTACGATCATGAGGGCGAAGAGATGGAATCCTAGAGTCCAAAATGACATGCAAGCTCTTCAAAAGGAATTGGGAAATAATCTGTTCCAATTTCCCCGATTCCGATGGAGAATTACTCTGAAAATCCATACTCTCTAGAACTAAATCTCCAATCACATTTCCTCCTCCTAAGCATTCCAAAGTTACACCAAATCCATTCCCAGAATTACAACTCCTTATTACTCAAATCAAATTTACATCAACTTCTGATATGCTCTCAACAAATTGCAGACTAAACGAACAAACATGAACAATGGAAACCATCAAAAGAAGCAGCTTTGTGATATATAAATCCCAGAATTGAGCTTGACGAAGCAAATTACTTCTCTGCATACAAAGATGTGGAGCAAAATTAACCCAAATAGAAACCCATATCCAAATGAACAAACACATATAAAATAAAATAAAAAAATAAAATAAAAAAAAAAGAGATAGAGAGAGAAAATTTCAAGTACCCAGGATAAGAAAAATGGAAGAGACACAACGGAAACGAAAATCGGGCATCTGGGTCACAGAGATTATGATCCCAGGGAGAATGTCAGAGAGTAACAGCAGATCAAGCGAATGGGTATAACAGTTTCTGAATGCAAGAATATATATATATATATATATATATATGTATGTATGTATGTATGTATGTATGTATGTATGTATATGAACCAAAAAAGAGAAATCGATCATCAACCCAATGTAAGATATCGAAATTCAACACAATCGGAAACAGAATTATGAAGATGAATGTATGAAAAACTTACGAGAGAGTCAAGACTCAAGAAGGAAGATAATGGTGTCGTTGTGCAACGCCAAAAGAGACGTGAAATGAGCAAAATACCCGAAATCAGCAACAGAAAATGATTAAGCGAATTGCGTAGAGCACAAAGTTTTTTGTTATTATTATTATTTATTTTAAAAATTTATAGTGGATTTTTTGTTTTTTTTTTTTTGGGGAAGCAATTTATGGTGGATTTTGGAATTTGATGAATGTAATAGATAGGCATGAAGTTTTTTTTTTTTTTTTTTTTCCTTAAACTGGAGATTCGAACACTATATAAATTTAAACGAAGATAAATATGATATTTATCATTTTAAAAAAAGCATGAAGCTTTTTAGGTAATGTGTTAAGGTCTGGAGGGGTGTTTGCGTCCATTTTTGGCAATTTTCGTTGATATATGACAAATAATTGATGCGTGTGACAAGCAAAAAAAAAAAAAAAATTTGTTGTGTGTCAATCATTGGTTCGTGCACTGGTAATAAATAATAATAATCGTTACTATATTAAAATAATCATAATAAGGAAGTAGAAATTGTATGTCTAGGAAGAACTAGATAAATAAATAGTTTTTAAATAAATATTTAAATAAATGATCGATTTTTTTTAAATAACTTTAAATCATTAATCAATCGATAATTAAACATAACTAATAATTAATCAATAATTGATTGATTGATATTTTTAAAAAATAAGTATTTTGTTTTGTTAGATTTATAGAACTTTGACCATTATAAAAAAAAATTATTTAAAAAAGTTATTTACTCACAAATCTCACATATATACACTTTATCGATAAGCATTGTTACGTAAAAAAACAAAGATTGTTATAGAAGTTTGATTTTAAAAACAAAGAATGTCAGACCTGAACTTCTAGCGGTCAGCTCGCCTACTAATGATAACTAAATCAGGTAGAAAAAACCATCAGGTGACTCGTTAAAATTGAACGTAGATGTCTTGGTGCGTATTGGAAACGATGAGATTAGTATTGGAGTTAGAGTTGGGTTTGTAGATTAAAATAGCTGAAATGGATGTACTGATGAAGAAAGTGTGTTAATTGTTGACGTTATTGAGTTGTCTAGAAGTGGTGTTTTTAATTCTTGTTTTTATGTTCCTCGAGAAGAAAATGGAATGGCTCACACCCTTGCTCTCAGGTCTTAATCTCTCTCTCTCTCTATTTGAAGTTTTATGGACCATTGTCCTTTGTTTATTACCTTATTGATTATGACTGATTTAGCCTAATAATGCAATCCGAAATTTCCTTTTAAAAAAAAAAAAAAACTAACGAAGGAATTTGACAAAATAAAATAGAAAAATAATTTAACTAATAAAAAATTGGTATCCCAAAAAATGAAATGGAAAAACAGATGAATTTGGGGAATAGTGGAATACGTTAATAAGGAAAGTCAGCATTCAGAGCAAAATGGTCACCAAGTTCAAAACCCAGCCCATACTCATTGGGTACAACAAGATCAACTTCTTTTCCATGCCATGTTTGCATCCCTAGAAAATAAAAAGGAATAGTATATTATTTAAAATTTTTTTTTTTGAAGCAAACAATAGTATGTTTTTTAAGACATTAAATAACTATATTATGATATTAAAATATAAAAGAATATGCATAGTGGTTTTTCTCCTGAAAATAATAATATGCACATTTGATACAAGAAGAAATCTTATAGTTCACATATATGACAATAATGGAATACTGATAGTAATGATAATGAATAAATAAATTACGACTTCAATTCAAGCCATTAATCTGCCTGTAAAGACCCACCAGGAACTGGCGGCGCTAGTTTGTTAGATGATTGGGCCTCCAAACCTCTAACAGCCCAGTTAGGAAGGTTTAATGGGCTCTTTATGAGGCCTATTTTTTGAGAAAATTGTTGAAACAAAATAAAACGACATCGAAAAGAAAGAACGACAGGAATCACACACCATTTGTAATTGGAACAATCTTCCACATAAATACACAAAATACTCTTCAACATTGTTTATACATGGTTGACTTTTTAAAAAATCGTTAAAACAAATAAATTTCATTGTTTCATTTGTTTTCAGTATTAAATATTAAAAACAAACCATCCCTAAGGCCCTTTAATAAATTCCAATTATAGGTGTGATAAGCCATTACATTTTTTTCTCCTGTCTGAAACAAAAGGCCAAAATGAGGGGGGAAAAAAAAAAAGAAGCAAAAACAAAACAGAACAAAACAAAGCAAAAAGATGACTATAATACGACGTATAACTTCTCTAAACAAGTGGATACGACACTCGATTTTCTTTTCCTCTTTTTATTTCTTTTTTATTCCTGGGTGAAGAAATAATTATAAATACAAGTGTACAACAGATTTTACTTATTAAAAAAAAAAAAAAAAGTCGGCACGTGATTACAATAACCTTAATCTGAAAAATAATTATTTGGCAAACCGTCCAATGAAAAAAAAAAATTTGACAAACCGAAGGGGAGAGAGAGAGAGATCTAGAGAGAGAAGAGAATATTCCATTATAATAAGAGCAGCAAATACGTCAGCGAAGCAAAATCGCAAGCCTGCTCCAGATACATTGAACCTGGACACATTGCTTTTTTTGCCGCTATATAAACCGTTTCGA
>JAFMPE010009219.1:0-16304 GCA_024759925.1 Ficus religiosa | reverse complement strand
AAGAAAAATTTTACCCTGAAATTTTCACTGTTTTAAAGTATTTGAATCAAGAAGTAAGTTAAGTAAGTAAAGTAACGGCCTGCGTCTACATAGTCGTCCCCCTACGTAGATGTTGTAAGTCGGGGCGTTACAGAAATCTCGCAAGTACACAAGTCGCACAAGTAATAAAGTGATAATTAAAGTTGTCGATCCCACAAGGATTGTGTTTAATTTTAAGTTAATTACCAAAATTTGTTAACATTAGGATTACTTGAACAATCAATTTAAAAATAACAAAACTTTAAATTAAAATAAATAAAGTAAGCTAAAATGATCAAACAAAACTGAAGGAATAAAAAGATACAAGTAAGGTTCTAGAGAATTGATTTCACTCTAATATTCCTATGCTTATTCGATTTAGCAATTATTGATAAATTTCATCCATTTTATTAATCAATGACTATAATATAATCTCATTACCTGTCCCGAGGGTAAAATGAGATAATATGCATGAACACCTAAAATTGATATTCTTATGAACTAAAATGCACAAACATTCATTAAGATTAAGCTACAAATGCGATTACCGAAGTAATACCAACCTCCTGTACTCAATACTTAAGTTGTGTATTTCAAATCCGACATATGAAATTCTTTTTTCGCAAGTGCCAAATTCCACACGTCAAAATCAACTAACTTATTTGGAAAAATAAACTAGAGGCATTAAGTATATAAATTGGCTATTCTTGAGCATTTTGATAAATTTTAGATTAATTTAGTTTAATTTTGCATAACTTTAATTTAGATTAGTTTATTTTGATTTTGTACAATTTGATTCAATTTTGTTTAATTAGTTTAATATTAACTTCAATATATTGTTATTAATTTACCCCTCAAAACAATTAATTTTTTAATTTGTGCAGGTTAATTAGGTGAAAATGGACAATAGACTTAAATTGAGAACAAAACGGTCATCAAATAGCCTAAAAAAGGAATAACATTCTAATTATATTCTCCACCAACCAAAGAGCACCACGTGTCCTGTTACAACAGCTTTTAAAATCCACTACTATGCTTTAATTAGTACTCCCGTGAGCTCGCCTCCCTTACCCAACAAAAAGCCACCACATGTCCAGCGTCCCCACACATTTCAGCTGCAAATAACAAAATTAGAACCAAAGTGGGCCCATGTTGCAGCAAAGAAAGGAAAAGAAAAGGAAAAAGAAAAATAAAATAAAATAAAATAAAATAATGATTAAAAAAAAGAAGAGTAAAAGGGGGGCGTTGGCTGGCGTTGGAGGCAGAGAGCGAGGTTTGGCTAAGAACAGAGGCCAAACCCAGAAGAAAGAAGAAAGAAAATGACGAAGGAAAAAAAATAAAAATAAAAATAAAAACCAAAAAAATAATAGTGTAGGATTTTTAGGTTTAGGAATTAGTTTTTATTTTTAATTTTAGACTTTATTTTCAACAAATTTCAAGGGATATGACATTTGGAAAACAAAATGAGTTGATGAGAAATTAGTGAAAAACTTGAAGATTTATAAAAATAATCATTAGGGTTTTCATTCTTTTTCCTTATCTCTTTTATTTTTGTAGTTGGATGATATTTGAATTCTTGATTTGCTTAATTTTGGTGTTTATTTTCATTTATGGATATTGTGTAGTTTGTTAGTTTTAGAGTCTGATGTAACTCTACTTGCACTATGTTTTGATGATTTAGCTAATTGATAATAAAATCTCTATTCAATTTATTTGTGTTTTTCTATGCTTAATGTTCCTAATTTGTTGGGAAATGAATTAGTTGGTTTGATTTATGAATTTTAATACTCAGGAGAGATTAATTCATTTATTAGTTTAGGATATACAATCTTAGTTGTTGTTGAGCTCGAGAGGCTGATGATACTTTGATAATCATATAAGGGTGTGCTTAATGAACGTATAGGTAGACAAGTTAGATAAGGATATCAATTTAAACACATATGCATATAATCTCATTTGACACTTAGGAAAGGTAGTGAGATTAATTTTGCGCCATTGATTAATAAATTAATTAAGACTAATTACCAATTTCTTAATAGGAAGAACATAAGAAGGATAGAGTGAAGTCAATACCCTAGAACGTTGTTTGTCCGTGTTTTTTTATTCATTTGGCTGTATTTGGTCATTTTAGTTTACTTTATTTAATTTAATTTGTATTTTTGTTATTTTTTAATCGATCGTTCAAATAATCCTAGCGTTAATGAATTTCAGTAATTAACTTAATTTAAACGCAATTCTCATTAGATCAACAAACCTATTCATTACTTTATTACTTGTGCGTCTTGTACAATTATAAGATTTCACGTACCAAGAATACAAATGAATTGAAATTAAATTAAATTAACAATTAACTAAATCATCAAAATCTAGTTCAAGTAGAATTACATCAAATCCTAAAATTAACAAACTACACAATACCCATAAATGAAAATAAATACAAATTTAAGTAAATCAAAGGTTCAAGTATCATCCAGTTACAAAAATAAAAGAGATACAGAAGAGGAATGAAAACCTCAATAATTGTTTTCACAAATCTTCAAGTTTTTTTCCCAATTTTCATCTTCTTCTCTTGTTCTTCAAATGCCATCTTCCTTAAAATTTATTAAAAATAAAGTCTAAAACTAAAAATAAAGACAAATTCTAAAAATCATAAAATACTATTTTTTTGCATTTTTCTATTTTTCTATTTTTTTTTCATCTTCATTTTCTCTTTTCTTTCTTCTGGGTTTGGCCTCTGTTCTTGACCAAACCTCGCACTCGGCCTCCAACGCCTACCAATGCCCCCCTCCTTTTTCCTTTTTTTTTCTTTTTTTCTTTTTGTTTCTTTTCTTTGATTGCAGCTATACGTGTGTAAGAACCCGAAATTATGATGAACCTATTATTTCCTTAGAGACAAGGAAAATTTAAGATTGAATCATGTATGTCGATATGAAGCTCATGATCTAAGTTGAATATCAGTATATATTTGAGTTCTCGTTTAATTTGCTACGAGACTCAATAATAGTTTGCTTAGTCAAGCACGAGGCCTTTTGAGAAAAAGGACAGAATAGGAATTATGATTTTTATTCAGGTCCAAGTTTGACCGGGTTGACTTTAGGTTTGACTGAGATGGTACTGCAGTGTAATTAACAGTATGAAAATTATACTGTGAAAAACCGTCATTATAGACAAATGAGCAAGAATAAGGTTCACGACCGCCCTAGGAAAAAAATCAAGCACATTATTTAAGACGATAAGGGCTAAGTAGCCCTAAGTCATAAGGAAAATTTATACGCAGCCCAGTTAAGTGCAGATGAATTCTGGATTGTAACCCAGTATGACAGTACTGTTTTTAGTAAAAAATAGTATTGATATAATCTAAGTTAGTAAGGAAATGGACTACATGATTATATTAAGGAATTTTTAGAATTAAGTAGATAATTATAAATGGATTGGAAGCCAAGTGGCTCCATCTTAGCCAACTACCTCACAGGGACTAAATTATAAATATTTTATCCTTAGGGATCAAAGTGTAATTTTAAGAAAAAGTGAGGTAAGCATGATGATGTGAGCATGATGATGCAAGCATGATTATGTCATGATGATGTAAGCTTGATGATGTAAGCAAACCCTTGTTTGGTGAGCAAGTAACTTAGCCTCCAAGGAACCAATCATGGCCGGCCACCTAAGGGGGTATATGAGCAAATATTTTACTCTTAAGGACTAGTATGCAATTTTAGAAATAAAAATAAATCCAAAAAGAAAATATTTTTCACCTATAAATAGGTGATGGGGGGTGCCATTTTGGTTCACTTTAGGTGGAAATGCCCCAAAACTATGACAAAATTTCCCCTCACTCCTCCCTCCCCTAGGTAGCCAAACCATATAGAGAGAAAAAAAAATGATGAGAGGGTCGGTTTTGTGAGGGAAAGGAAATGAAGGAGAATTTCTCAATCAAATGGTAGATCCATTCTTTTGGATCTTGAGGTAATCCTCCTAAACCCCTCTAGTTCTCCAATTAAGTTTTGATTCAAGAGTTTATGTGTATTTCAAGTTGGGTTTGTAAGAGCATAAGCTCACCTTTTATTTTCCATGCAAGAGCTTAGGGCGCTTGATTAGGGTTTAATGGTCTTGATTTATGGTTTGATGCATGTTTTGATGCTATGCTTAGGAGAATTTATGGTTTACATGTATGCCTAGAAGGTGTTTGTTATATGTCCCCATAGGTTCAAGAGGAAGTGTGGTATGCATGAATGTTGGAAATGGAATGGTATGAGAATCAAGAGCTAAAACTAACCCTAAAATCCTAGTTTGGTACAAGATTACCACACGGGTTTGCATTGGTATGAACCAATGCATGTGCATGAAAAACATTAGTAACGCACTGAATGTTTGTCGTAGGCTTATGATTGCGACCGTTTGAGGTAGTGTGCACGTAAACTTTACGTAAAATGGACCACATGCAAAATTGCCAGTTTTCGGGTAAAACTGGGCAGTTTTCTGGTAAGTGGATTTTGAGGCCCTTAGAGGCCGAATTTGGGAAAACTCAAAACTACAAAGTTGTAGAAAATGAAAAATCCTAGGGGGTAACATAGACGGCTTTTAAAAATAAGGCTCCAAAGGCCTCCATTTTTACAGAAACCTGAGCCCTAGTCTGCCCAGACCCTATGCACGGCCAGCCGGCTTCAACAAGGAAAAAGAGTAGGTTAAAGATAGAATTAGGTTTTGAGTAAAAAATGAAAGTTGTAGCATTATTCAAGATCTAAAACTTTGATGAAGAAAGTTTTCCCAAATTCTAAACAGATTATTAAGATAAAATTAGATCTTAAAAACAGTGCAGGAAGCAGGAAAATTCCAGCACAAAATTTTCAGAAAACAGTGCATAAGCAGGAAATTTCTGCCAAAGTTTATGGGATTGTTTTAAGTAGTTTATAAAAAGAGGTTAAAAATTATCAAACAAGGAATGGAATAAGTAAAATAAGCCAAGTCCTATGGTGAACAACTATAGGACAAATAGTAACCGAGAAGGTTACCAAATTTTATTGGGCCAAACTATTTAGCTAACCACATAAGATACCCAAGCTATTGGGTTGGGCCTAAAACCCATGGTTACTAATAGTAACCCAATAGGGTATTACTTTAAAAATAATTGGGCCTTAGTGAGATTAGGGTATGGATCTAAGTATGATTGGGCTTAGGCCCAAGGTTACTAATAGTAATATAATAAAATACTATTCATGTATGACTGGACTTAGTACCCAGGGTTACCTGAAGTAACCTAACAATATACTATTTAAGTCTGGTTGGGCCATGAGCCCTAAGGTTACAGCAAGTAACCAAACAAGTTACCATGAGAAGATGTGGGGGACATATAACTAAGGTTACTCAGGGATGTTGGATAGGATACCAGCATTTAATGATTATGATTTATGGTAGGATAGAATGTGAATGACTATTATCTTACACCCTATTTGGAAACAAGAGTATGAACTGTTGTCGTGCCATGTTAGGACGATAAACCAAGAGCATAGGATAACAGGTAAGTACAACTCCGCCTATAGCATGAACAAAACGTTTTTGTTGCATGACATGTTTTTTCAAGAAATCATGAATTGATTTACATGATTTATAGTTGTTGTATGTTATGATGTTTTATGTCACGATGTTTTATGTTATGATGTTCATGTTATGATGTTTTATGTTATGTTATATGTTTTGATATTCTGACATCATGAAGCATGTTCACTGATATTAAATCACATGGTAAGAACAAGTTTTTAAGTTATGAGATAAGACAAGTTGATGTTGTTGTGTCGTACCAACTTGTCATGAGGACGGGTTTAAATGGCATGGTCCATGGTTTGAGTTGGATTGAATTGGCTGCCTTAACTACTCTATGTTAAACAGTATGGTTCATGGTTTGAGTTGGATTGGACCGGCCGCCCCAATCACTCCATGGTTATATGTCATGGTACGTGCACTTATGATATGTGAAGGACCCAGAACCAAATTAATATAAGGAAGCATAATTGAATCATAAGAAAGCATAATTGGTTCATGCATTCTTGCATTAAAAATGTTTTGCGGATTGATGTTGTACTTACTGGGTATAAGCTCATTATTTACGTTCATGCTGTAGGTAAGCAACCTACCGGCAGTACTTGATGCAAGACTGTGAAGAGATGACGTTGCGGACTGTGAAATGTGGGATGGACACCGCCACGTGTTTTAGAAAATATGTTTTGTAAAATATGTTTGAAAAATGTGTTTATGTTATGTTATGTTATAATGAAGTAATGGTATGGATAAGGAAAAGTTTTAAGTATGATGGCCTCAAGTTGCCTCGTGTTGTACCGATCCGCATTAGGTCGGGTTTGGTCCACGGTTTACATATGATAGCTTTCAAATGAGATGTGAAAGCTGGGTACTCGAGTGAGTACATATGAATATGTATGATGATAAGTGAAGTTTTAAGTATGAGTATAAGTATGACAATAAGTTAAGTTTAAGTTTGAGTTTAGAATAAAGTTTAAAAGAAAAAAAAAAATTTACTCTAGAATTTTCAGTAAGCTTAAAGTAATAAAAACTAAGAAGTAAATTAAGTAAGTAAAGTAACGGCCCATGTTTACGTAGTCGGTCCTACATAGGTGGGGGTGTTATAACGTGGCTGGATACGTTGCGGCGAGCTCAGCTGTGCCCAACCAGGTGGCGATGGCGGAATGGTAGCTAGAAAGTGACATGCAAGATGAGGCCCAGCAGACGCGTGGCGCAAAAGAACTGGATGAGATAACAAGCTCATGCTGGGACAGGTGTACGCGCGCGTACGGAAATCAACTATAGCCTGGTTACCTGACACATGCCTGACGCTGACACGTGGTTGCCGAGGCATTTCACGGAAGCGTGATCTGGATAGTTCGCTTGATAATCTGACAGATGACGGAGTGAGTAGACAGACACGACTCTCTTTGCACTTGGAACTAGCTGGCGTCTGAATTTGATTTGAATTTTCCAAGCTTTAAGTTGCCATTTTTATCCCAAATTTGATTCCAAGTCCAATTTTCACCAAATTGAATCACACAATGAGAAAATTAATAACAATATTATTAAAATTAAGATTAACCGAAATAAAATTACATAAAATAGTATAGAATAAAATAAATTATTCTAAATTAAAATTAAGTAAAATTAAATTAATTTAATTTAAAATTGATTGAACTGCTTAAATATATAACAAATTTAGTGCGTAAAAGTGGTTAAATAACTCTATTTTCTTGAGTTATCACCCGCTGCTACTGGGTTTGAAGGATGGTGGCAACCGGTGAATTCCATCAATTTTTGCCGTTTTCTCCTCCACCACCGGCTTCATCCCTCTCCACCCGCTCCTATCTTAACAAGCTCATTTAATGGGCCTGTCTTTTAATCCTCTCATTTCTGACCATTGGATCTCACATTATCAATGAGCTAAAAAAAAAAATTTGAACACATAGTAGAATTGGTCAAAAATAGAACCTAATATGTAAAATTAAAAATAATTTAAAAAAAAAAAAAAAAGGAAAAGGCTTGTTCCTTAAGCCTTTTGCAGTTGGATGGCTCTGTAACAAATATATCATAGAAATCATAATAATTGATAAAACCCATTGAGAAATTTCTCAACCTCTGTTAGCTCAGGAGATGATTTCACAAAAGAACAAAACCAAATCATCACAAAAAAATAAAACACATAAACGTTAAGCAACACATAAATAAATAAATATATATATATATATATATATATAATAAATTGCTAATAGATCAATAAGGCAAAAATAAACCTTTGCAACAATACATCACAATATTGAAACAAAGCCACTGGGCAAATGCAAGCTGGGTTAAAAAAAAAAAAAAATCTCGAAAAATTGCAAAGAGATGATCAGCATCAAGAGTGTGAAAAGATTTTTTTTTTAAAAAATGTCAAACACATAAACGTAATAAGGGCAAGAAATTAACAAAAATCTTACCAAAAAGATGAACGGCTACAAGGGTGGAGCTCCGGCAATGGCAGCAGTGCAGTAGACGGAACTCCGGCGGTGGTGTAGTGGACGAACCTCTGACAATGATAGAGAAAGAGCAGACCTAGGGTGTTTGTGGCTTGGAAGATGTGAGTAAGGATTGAAAAATCGACATTTCCACCGATATTTCTGTAGAAATTTCCGTATTTTGAAAGTACCAATGTGGAAACAGGGGTGTCATATCTTTTCCGCAGAATATCCATGAAATTTCTATAAAAATTCCAGTAAATATCTATATCTTTTTTTTATGAAAATATCGATTTCTATGAAAAGTGTAGTAGTAAATGACAAAAAGATCATGGAAATTTCCGGAAATTTCCACAGAAATATCGACAAAATATCCATAAAATGTTAATCATGATATAATTTTTTTATCTTTTAACACAATAAAATTCATGATTTATTTAATTCACGAATAATTTATATAGATAGTAAAGATTGAGAGACATATGACATGTTCAAAATTATGTAAAATAAATACTCAAATGTCATATTATCTTAGTATCGATGTTGCTTACACTAATAAGATATTGCAAATACTTTCGAACATTTTAAAAGTTTTTTTTAATATTAATGTTGTCTTACCAGGTATGGAACAATGAATGTAATCTACCAATATTATGTTACATTTCAATGATTTAACTTAATTGGTGAACGTCAACTTATCGTTTACTATCTTATGCTCCATTCTTTCTATGTAAATTTGTCAAATACTTAGTATTTAATTCAGAGTTTCATTTAATTACGTATTATTAATTATTTTAGAGTTCCATAAAGTTATATTGAAAAATATATTATTTAAAATGAATTTTCATATTTTACATCAATCTCCACCAATATCGATATTTCCGTCGATATTTCCATAAAATTTAATTACCAATATTTCTGTAAATACCGATATTTTCATCCTTGGATGTGAGTGAGTTTTAAGGTATTATGCTTTTTATTATAGGATTCATATTCCTAGGAATATGAATAACAACTTTTTGGATGGGTTCAGGATTACCCCAAAGTCCAGTAAAATGAAATCCATGGGCTTCACTTTCCAGAGTTTAAGAAGAGATCAATACTTGTACTAAATTTGATAATCTCATTCTCATTCTAAGATTACCCCCTACCAAATACCCTTTTAAACAAATTATGTACGGGTTTTGCATTGTGTCTTAATATCAAAGGTTTATAAGAAACTGTTTTCCTTTGCTATAACTTGAATTCCTGAGTTTAATTTTTCTGAATATTTTTGATATTCAAATTAAGATAAATGTTTTTAAAGCTTCTTGGACAAGTCTATTCAAAAGCTTTTTCCAATTTTTTTTTTTTTTTTTTGTCTTTTTCCTTCAATTTTTATTATTCACTTTTCTAAATATTTTTGTAAAAAAAAACTCAAGCTCCTTTTGACGTTACGTTTGGAAACGGTGTTTTAGAGGTTTGAGATAATTTGAGTTTTGAAAATATACATTTAGTGAAATAAACTGTTTAGAGTAAAAAAGTATTAAAACTTAAAATATATTTGGAAAAAAATTAGCAACATGGATTTTATTTCACTTGTCTTGAAATTCTATGCAATTTGAAAAAAAAACAAACAAACAAAAGAAATATCTCATTTCGACTTAAAATAATAAATTATGGACTTTGAAAGTTTGAATTTTTTGAAAATATTTGGAAACGTGAATGGTAAAACTGTAGAAAAAAGACAAAAAAAATGTTTGGAAAAAACTTTTGAAAACTTGTCCCCAAACAGGGCCTTAAACTTTAAAAATTCATAACTTTATTATTTTAAGTTGAAATAAGATGAACTTTTTTTCAAATTGCATAGAATTTTAAGATGAACAAAACAAGATCCACATTACAAATTTTTTTCTGAAAACATTTTAAGTTTTTACATTTTTTTCACTCCAAACAGTTTATTTTCATCAAATACACATTTTTAAAACTAAAACTATCTCAAACCTCCAAAAGACAGCCTCCAAATATGTCCCTGAGGCCTAAGTGCAACATTTAAATTAAATAACGTTTTGAGAAATCGAGTAATTGTTACCCACTTTTTTTTTTTTTTTTTTTTTACCAACTCACTCTAATCCAGATATTGTCTTTACTTCAGAATATTAATCATACTTCATAATTCAACACGAGGAACACCATCCTCCTATTGACCATGGACCATTACTAAACGAGCCAAAAAAAAAAAATCAATAAATACAATTCACAATTATTGCCAACCACTTGTCTCATGAACCAATAATTTCTCTGAAATTGCATTTCAAATTTTCAACCATACAAATTTAAAGTGTCTTAATTAAATTGTTGATAACAGAGTGGACTACTGCCCCTATTTCCTCCATCAATAATACGTGTGACGTTTGCTTGCATTAATTGCTATGGAAAAAAAAAAAGGTACAATCTGGTGATCACCTCCTAGACAGCATATGATTCTTTTTCATAAGAACGGTATGCAACTTCCCTCGCGTTTAATTTACTTAAATTTTATGTTTCAACTTGTGTATTTTAGAAAGCGTAGCATCAATTTTAATCTTAATTTTTTAAGTATCAATTCACATGTTATATTTTTATTATTACATACAATCAATTAATATGAAATACTTTAAACACTTATCAATAAAAATAATAATAGCTCATATGCGATATAGATTAGTACTCAAAAGTTAGGATTAAAATTGGTGTTTATAGCATTTTTCTCTTATGAACATCATAATCATCTATATGTTTTGAATTTTATGATTAAAACTTCTCTTTTGACAAAATTGGATCAAATTACAAATATTAAAAGATAATCTCAACAAATTCATTTATAAATATAATTATTATTTAGGTCAAATTACCTACCACACCTCTCACCGTTCATGTGTCAATTCAGATCATTCGAAACCACGAATAAGGTCGGATACAACTCTCAGAATGTCATTAACTAGAGTGGAAATGCAACTCACCAGTCGCATGATACCACTTCACATATTGACTCACCAACGAGCTCTAGATTGACTCACAAGTGAGCTTCAGGTCGACTCATAATTTAACAACCTTTAGAATCTAGAATTAGTCACCAAATGACTCATCAGCGAGTCAACAAGCGACTGACTCACCAAACGACTCATGACGAGTCGACCAGTCCGAGATTAGTGGAACATCTTACCAATAATCATCAAAATTATCCACTCCACAAGTTTAGGAATTGAGATAATCCCATGAGCATGAGATATATTTGAATTTTGACTTCCCAATTTAAATAAGTCAGATATATGGAACTTAAATAGAAGATCTACTCATAAAGAGATTTGTCTAAGTCTCATTCTAGTTCAAATATCTATTTAATTCGAATTCTATTCAGGATAGGATTCACAAGCAGCTCACGAATTCCTATAAATAGGAAACCTCCTCAAAATTGGAGGGCATCTTCACTCTCGTATTAGAATCGTGACGCCATAAACAAACGACACGACCAGAGGTAGTCGTAAAACTATGGCCAATCCACTAGCTTATGCCCTCTTTCTTTCCTCATTTCTCCCTCTTTTCCACTCTTAAGGGATGGCGCAATAACCCAAACGGCATAATAAAATAAACCAATACAAAAAGAAAATAATAAAACAAAAATTGATATTCCCAATGCCCCTAAGGATTTCTTCTATTATGATTCGGTATTGGAATCTCTTCTTGAAGCTCCAATTTTCAGGGATATGTTAGGAAAAGTTGTAATTTTTTTTTTTTCGTACTTACCTTTATTAGAAGTTTTGTATTCTTTTGTAGTTATCTTCATGATTGAAAATTTCTTTATTTCAGAAGATTTAATAGTTTTTGGTTAACTAACTCAATCATATGATTGTATCCTTTGTTTATATGAAGTTTCATGCATAGTGCTTTTTCCTATTAAATCTTCTCTCTCTCTATCCATGAATGATGACACATTTATCAAATCATGTTAAGCATTTGTGTTGTCGATCTTGTTCTTTTATAAAATATAGAATTTTTTTTATGCTCCGATGCACTCTAAACTTGTTATATAATTGTACTTATACCCTGATCTTTTAATATTGATAATATGGACAACAAACTTAAAAACTTGTATTTACTTCATTGATAATAATGTTAATCTTTCGAGAGAAATTGACATATTATTTATACATAAGTCATTAATTAATAAAATTACTGGTCTATATATTTTAACCTAAGCTTAATGAGGTTAAGGTTTTTTATTAAGATTTTATCAAAACAAAAAATAAATTAATTAATTAACTTTGTTTTAAATATTAGTTTGGATTAATATTGACCAAATATTAGTCAAATTTTAAGAAAACAGTGTCCTTGTAATGATAAGTAGACTGCCAAGCAAGCTTAAATTAAAGAATATATTAATTATGGACCACTTGAAAATTTTCCAATAATCAAAATTAATAATGTTGGATCTTCATTAAAAAAAAAAAACTATTTAATGTTATTCTAGTTTTGATTAAATCATTGTTTTATTTATAAATTCGAGATTCTAAGTTTCGTTTTGATATATGGATTGCTTAAAACGGAGATTTGCGTTTGGCTCACCAGTTTAACTCCAACTAAACTGTACTTTTTCATCTCAATTTTTCTCTTTTTCTGAAAAATCAACAAAATTTATAACAAATTTTTAAAAAGTCAACCAACTCAAACTTAAAAATTTCAACTCAAACTGTTTTACCAAACGCACACTTATATAATTAGTTATGGATTTTCAAAAATTATGCTAGGAGTTGGAATTTTTCTTAAAATGGGTTTGTAATAGTCAATTTGTATTATAGTTTTTATGACTTTAACATCTCGAAGCAGAATGAGTAAAATGTTAAAAGAAGACTTTAGATGTCTATTTTAATTATAAACAATAATCGCATGATTTCAATTTGTATACAATTTATTATCAATTTTCTCGTAGAGGTCGATGAATCTGCCATAAGTACAAATATGAGATTTTGAGTTCTGTATTGTGATATATTTTTGAACACTTTAACGATATCGAAATCAGTCATACAGTATACCGTTGGAAATATCTATGAATCTAGTTTCCATTGCTACTGAAATTAATAAATTATTTTATGAATGGGATTTGATATTATCTTTCTTGTAACGGTTGTCAAATCTGTCTTTACATGACGATGTGTTTAAAGTGATGCTATGAGGTTATGAGGATGATACATGCTAAGTATGAGTTATATAATTATTTTAATGGTGGTGTGAATTATGAATGTGATATACTAAAGTCTTATAGATTTCTATGAAATTAAGATTATGTTACAGTTTTTATAATGCATAAACACTATTAAAGTTTTATGCACACTCGAAGTTGCACCACCGAAGAGAGATTAGTAAGTATCGAAAGTTCAAGAATAAGGTAAGTACATCTGTAACATTATTGAATCTCTTTCACGCTCATGTCACGTCGAGGTACTGCAGAAGAAAAAAATGCAAAATCTGATCCAATTATCGTAATCGATTAGTTAACATGTTGGTTAACCGTATTCTGAAACACGGGAAAAAATCATTGGCTTATCAAATTATCTATTGAGCCATGAAAAAGATTCAACAAAAGACAAAAACAAATCCACTATCTGTTTTACGTCAAGCAATACGTGGAGTTACTCTCGATATAGCAGTAAAAGCAAGACGTATAGGCGGATCAACTCATCAGGTTCCAATTGAAATAGGATCCACACAAAGAAAATTACTTGCCATTCATTGGTTATTAGGGGCATTCCAAAAACGTCCGGGTCGAAATATGGTTTTCAAATTAAGTTCTGAATTAGTGGATGCTGCCAAAGGGAGTGACGATGGCATACGCAAAAAGGAAGCATGTTTATTCAAAAATTAAATATTGTTTTATAGGTGTAAACATTAATAGATTGTATTTTTATTCATTTTTACTAAAGTTTTAATGGGGTTTATGTTAAAACTTATGTTTTATAATACAATATTTTTATATGTACCTCATTTGTTTCCAATATTTTCTTAGTTTGATTTGACTGTTTTTAGGACGTTTTAAAGTTTCTTTACCTAAACTATATTTTCACCGCTACGTGTTCATTAAAGTCCAGTATTTATTTAAACCTCAATTTCATATTTAAGTTTAAAAAAAATTATTGGTCTTACTGCATTAGTTTAAATATAGTGATTTGTCTGTTACCAGTATTCTTAGTATTTTTCATCATTGTTAGCTTAAAAGTTATGTTAAAATATAGTAAACAGTGATGTTCCGCAGGGGAGGCATTACACATTTTTACACTTCTCATTATTCAAAAACACTTTTGTAAAATCATTCAAAAAATATCCAATGAAGTTATTTTTTGAAAGACAATTTTTTCTTTTAAGAAAAATTATTACTCAAATTAAAGATACAAATACTAATATCAAAGTTGAAATTACCCAATGATAAAAGAGAGATAATCGTCGATTAAGATCGATTCTATCAGTAAAATTTGATGAAGCTCAGTGAGAAAGACATAAGGCGAAACTCGATGGTGGGTCACTCGTAACACAAAGGCTACAAGAAACTCCACCTAGTCATGATACTAACAGAAACGATGCACATGTACTATCAGTGAACAACTCAAGCGGAAAATACAAACAAAACAAACCAAAGTTTAGTGAACTACACTATTTATTATAAAATTAAAACAAAAACATAAAAGTAAATCATGAATATAAGAAAATATCGCGCAAAATTATCATACCACGTGAAACAACCATTGGATCGGCAAGGTTTTGTAGGATTCAAAATTGTCGAAAACTTGTCGGAAGTTTCACCTAAGGGAAACCTTAGTATATTATAAATTTGAGAGAAAAATGGGGAGAGGGTGAGAGGTACTACACGGAGATAAAGAATATATATTTTTTTTTAAGACTATCTTTTCTAGCCTATATGAAATATTGTTTTTAAATATGATTTGATTAAAAACTGAAAAAAAAAAAATTGCAAAATGATCAAACGGTTGCTTAATTGCTTTTAAGGTTGGGTGGTATATTATAACTGATTTTCATAAGTAGAAGAGATGTGATAAAAAGGATAAGGATGATATTTCAACTATATAGAAAGGGTGTGATGAGTATTTTCCAAAACATTAAATTAAGATAAGATGTAGAGCAAGATTATAATTGATAAGTTGAAGTTCAATACTTCCAAAGAATGAGTGGATGACAGGGGAGCTGAGAAAGAAAAAGGGAAAAAAGCCAAAAAATAGAAAGTAGCTCCTCACCTACCAAAAGTGCAGATACACATAACACTAGTGTGGGGGCGCAGAAGGTAAAGCTTATGCTTAGGTAGAGATCACCGCCAATCACGTGCAAGATGGAAGCTTGATGCAAACTCACCCAATAACCAGCCTCCACGTTGCACTTTCCCAGTGGGTGGGTCCCGTTTTCAGCTTCAGGACTACGACTTAGACGAACACCATTCCCATTATTATTATTTTTTAATATTCTTTTTCGGGTTTGTGAATTATTGTGATGGGTTGCATTCCTCCTACTAGATAGTAAGGGTGTTTATGGAATCCTCAAATCTATCCACTGAATTTAAAGAACAACGTATTAATGGTAGATATGATTTTTCTGTCGTCATTATGAGAGCTTGTATGATAGACCGGGATTTAGGACCAGTATAGTAATTTATCTTTTTGCTCATTTATATAATAATAATAATGATCATTGAAAATTGAATAGCTCATCCACCGACAGAAAAAATGCAACAAGTGACCTCAATTCCCCCATCCTTACTTCCCCAGGCACTATTATTGCTACATATACATGTGTTCCTATTTTTTAATTAAAAAAATCAGCTTTTAATTTTCCTTTCCTTTGTCTCAACTCTCCATTAAGGTTCCACCGGAAAAAAAAAAAAAAAAAGAAAAAAAAAAAGAAAAGAAAATAACTCTCCATTAATGTGGTCTCTCAATGTCTCAACCGTATTTTCAATCATTTGTTTTTACATGTGTGTATATATATATGTATATCTATAAACGGCAAGTCTATGATAAAGTATCATTTATATATCTTATCAATATAACTTATTTTTAAACCATTTACATGTGATCGAATGGTAAAAATATTGTTTGTGCATTATAATTAACATGTACATTACTTTTATAGTAGTATGGACTAATTAATAAATTAAACAAATAACAAAAAATTAAAAAAAAAAAAACATACCTTCACTGGTGAAAGATTTTTTTTTGGGTGGGGGGGGGCGGTGTTGATTCGGAGGTAGTTTTGGAAGCGGGTGATTGGGTT
>JAFMPE010009108.1:3610-19914 GCA_024759925.1 Ficus religiosa | reverse complement strand
TGGGATACAAGTTGGTTACCAGATGGTAACTAAATGGTTACCAACCACTGGCAGGTTCCTGACCAGCAACCATCACTGCCACCGGGTTATCAATTGGTTACCAAATGATATTTAATTGATTACTGACCGACAGCCGGTAGGTTGCCGATCGATAAACACCGCCATCGACAGGTAACTTGTTGGTTAGCAATTGATTACCGACCGGTTAGCAGTTGGTTACGGGCCAAAAACTCCCGATTTTGCTGGATTTTCTAAGTTTCAGCACCAAAATATTTTAAAAAACACCAAATTTATCATAAAAACACTAAAAAAATTCAACAAAAAATAGTCATTACCTTAGCTACATATTCTGATCCTATGTCCTTTTATTTACTTCTAATAACAAGGTTTCTCCTTAAACACTAATCCTAGAATCAATGTAAGTTTATGGACTCATGAAAATAGTGATTTTACTCCCAAAAAAAAAAAAAAAAAAAAAGAATTAACATCCATAATCATGCCCTTAAGGTGCAAGTTACCATTTTACTCAAAGCATGTGAAGCCACAATCTACATCTAGTAATTCCTTTGCAAGAAGAAATTAGCTCCTCTCGCAAAATGCATAAAAAGATCTTTTAAAGAAATGGAGATCCTCTGTACTCTAATAAAGTCATGAGATAGATTTTTTCTTTTTTATTTTTTTGGGTCATGATCGTTAAAACTACTCCACTAATAATAGGAAACATAAAGGTTACATGTAACTGAATATTAACAGTCCGTTTCTTTTTCATCCGTTCTCTCTTATGCTTGACTAAATAGTAGATCTGACGTAAAACTGGAGCACTTTGTCGGCGTTGTTTGCACCAACGCGAGCGAGAGAATTGGAAGAGGAAGAGAAAGAAGAAGACAAAGAAAGTGGAATGTTCCGAGCCATTAATAATACAAATAAATTTTAAGTTTTTGTCAAAGAGTGAACAGGGTGTAAGCATACCGGTACATGGATGGGCTAAGCTAATCTTGAGGGACAACTTACAGACTTCTCAATCCTTACAAGTTCTTTGGCCACATCAATCATAAATGGCCTATCTTCTGTTTTCCTTTGAGCGCATTTCAAGGCCAATTCTATGAAAGCTTTCAATTGTAGTTGCTGCTCTTCGCCAATGTCTCCTTCCAAAATTTTTGTATCCACAACTTCCATCCATCGTTTTTTTTCAGTCAACTCTCTCATGTAATCAAATATCTCAATATCATTTTCCCCCATTAGAAAGACACATAACAAGATCCCAAAGCTGTAAACGTCACTGCGCTCTGTTATAAGTGATGTGCTAACATAATCAGGATCAATGAATCCGAAACTCCCAGTTATTGTATCTTTGACATGTGTTTCGCCTTCAGGAATCGTTATACAGAAAGAGAAATCACATAATTTCGGATTGAAATCTTTATCTAGAAAGATGTTTGAAGGTTTAATATCCCTGTGAACAATAGGCCTATCAAATGATGTGTGGAGGTAAGTAATTGCGTTAGCAATATCTTTTGCAACTTTCAATCTCATCTTCCAAGATAGCGATAAACCAGTAGAATCAATGACTCCCGTCGGAAGGAGATGTCCAGGTTCCACATATTCATAAACTAATGCCGGAAAACAAAACTCCAGGCAGCAACCTAACAGCTTAAGAACATATTTGTGGCTGCTCATTTGCGAACCTACTGCTATGTCACGGTATGCTTCATTATTGAAACAGCCATCGTACTTCTTGATTAAAACTGGACGGTCATCCAATGTGCCTTTGTACCACTTTCTGAAGGTATCAGATTTAATAGATGATTTGAAGTGATCTGTGGCTTTCTCGATTTCTTTGGCGGAGTAAGTCCGAATGGGGTTGCATCTCCATCTGCCTTTGCAAGAAGAGACAAGCTCCTCTAACAAAGTGCCTCCGTTCTCTAAAAAATATCTCTGTTTTTTGTCCTTCTTCATTAGTCCTATCAATAATTTGCAGAAAAACCTTACTGGGGGTATTATTCTGAAATGAAAAAAAAAACATCTATATTTTGTGGAATTATGAAATAATATGGATTTGGTTATATTTCCAATTAAACACATCTTGTTTAGTGCAAGGATAATTTAATTTGCTTTCTCTGAACGGCAAAGGAAATCTGTACATTCTAGCGATCGATAAGCATACAAATTCTCATACAATTCAGCAGAATGAAAACCATACCTGAGTTTCTCTCAAAATAATTAAATAAATAAATAGATAGATAAAGCAAACCTGGGAAGCATAGGAAGCGACTTTCCATGGGGATCTTCTGGAAGAATGAAATTCTTGTAGTGACTCAATTTCAGATTGAATTTAACAAACAAGAGGAACAATTTAGAAGAACCGTTAACTGAAATTCTAAAATGATGAATTTTTGTGCGAATTAATTAAGGGCTACTTAGTGTATTTATAAAAGGGAATCAATTGAACACCGAAGACTTTTATCCACAACACGACAAAACTTGACTTAAAAAACAATTGCTATGTATGATTCCTTACTAACTAATAATGTAGTTAACTAAGCTAAATATATATTGTCCTTGTTATGTAACAAAGTAAAGACACAGATAATATTATAAGAGACAAAAACATAATAATATTTATTAGTTTCTTTCTTTCTCACTTCTTTTTCTTTCTATATCGTATTTTTCCAACATCAGTTGCAAGATCTTTTTACAGGCTTTATTTAGCTTATTAAGTAAGCTTCGTGAAACTTCCAAGAAGCTCCTCAACATTTACTTTGTGAATACAAAAGTCTTTGATAGATAAGCATTAGTTAAAACAATTTTGAATTATTTAATAGAACTTTGAAAGTTTGTGAAGATATCCTCGTATTTTTGTTTCGAGTACCGCATTATTTAGCATATTAAGTAAGCTTCGTGAAACTTACAAGAATCTCCTCAACATTGATTTTATGAATACAAAAGCCTTTGATAGATAAGAATTAGTTTAAAGAATTTAATATTATTTAATAGTAGAACTTTGAAAGTTTGTAAAGACATCTACATATTTGTATTTCGAATACCAATTTGAAATGAAATTTTTAGGTCGAAATTTGTTAACTTTTCAAAAACTAATTATAATTTTTGTTCATTTTTTAGGGGAAAAAAAAAAAAAAAACAAACAGACAAACAAATATTGAGATGAAATTTGGTGCACGAGTTTGAATTGAGTATTTCGGATTGAATTTGAATTGAATTATTATGCGTATGGCGCATGGATTTGCATGGCTGGAGATAAAAAGCGTAAAAATTTTAAATCTTTTCAGGAAAAAAATCAATATGGAGCTTGTTTTACTCATTTCAAAATTTTATATAATTTAAAAAGAAAAAAATCATCTCATTTGAACTTGTCTATGTAAAGTTATGAACTTTTAAAATTTAATTTGTAAAATTATAATTGTAACCTCTAAATAGTTAAAATAGAAAAAAAAAAAAATTTATTTGAATACAACTGGTACACTAATAAATGCCTGCTAGTTTCATAACAGTCCTGATTATACTAAAAGAGGCGTTTTTAGAGCCCCGTTCGTAACATGGTCGTTAAAAACGAAGTGTCGTTTATTGACATTACGTTGTCAACCAGGGTGACTGAGTCACGGTGGACTACACATACATAGTAAAATCCCTCTACTGCTAAGGGTGTGTAGGATCAAATCCCATTGGTAGTGCTTTTTCTTCTTTATTTGCCAACTCATTACGCTTTCACCTTTTCCTTTTTACCCTTATTCATTTTATTTTTATTTATTTTTCACCATTTTTTTACTCTCTATTTTTCTTTTCTTTATTCTTCGAGTTAATTTCAAAATAGCATATGTGGAAAAAAAATATTATTAAAATTAAATACCTCTTTTGTTTATTTTTCATACTAACATTGTCACATCATTTTTTTTATTTGATTTGTGGGACCAAGAAGCTTGTAAGGGAGGCAAAATTTTGAGGGTACCCCATATTCCCACCCGCCCAAATTATGCCTCAGATGACCTAAGTCCCATTTTCAATTTTTAGAGAGAGAAACATTGTTAGAGAGGAGAGAGAAGGACAAACATGGAAAGATAGAGAGAGAGAGATACTCCGGTAAATACGTCGAAAACCATCGGAAACTGTCTGAAACCACCAACAAAGTCCTCTACAAATATTGACCTCCATAACGGGTAAAGAAGCAGATAAAACCACCGAAACCACCACCTAAACCCAGTCCAAAAATCTGCTGAAACCCATGGCCAAACCCATGAAATCGCCGTAGAAAACCATTACTCCTAAAAGGAGGTCTCCACAATTAATGGCTTTGCTGGACAAATGCTCATCGGCTCTGGGTAAACTGGTTGAGAAAAACTCAAAAAAAAAAAAAAAAGGAGTGATGGAGAGAGAAAAAAAAGGCAGTAGAGGATGGTTGAAGAGAAATAAAGGGGAAAATGAAGTCAAGAAATCTAAGAATGCAAAAAAAGGCCTAGAAGAGTTGAATCCCGCTGTTGAAGAGGTAAAAAGTTTGCATTGTTACTTGATTTTTTAAAAAAAATTTGCATTTCTAACGGACATTTTAATGAAAAAGTTTGCATTTTTTATTGACTATCTCAAAAAAGTTTGCATTCATATATATATGTAGATTTTTTTAATGAAATTTTGCATTGGTAATTTATTTGTTGAAAAAAGTTTGCATCAAAAACCTAAAAATTGAATTTTTATTTGATTTTGTGATATAAACTAAAAGTTTGTTGGTCTGGTTTTTGGATATTGAATCTGAGAGACCCATAAAATTGAGTGTATTAGACTTCATCATACCTCTTCACAAGAAACAATTCACTATCCTTCATCCTAGTTGCACGCAACTATCATGGACATTTCGCATCATCTGTACATACCATATGCAATAGAGTTATGGTCGACCTCTTCACCGTCAATTGGTAGTGTTTACACATGGCATTGTGATGGAGATGGTATTACAGTAAACTTTTGCTATTAAAAATGTTCTTCACACGCATTTTAGTAGGTGTAAAATCAGTAATTACTCTTCTGCCAGAAAAATCGCCACTACCAAATACACGAACAACTTGAGTTCTAGTTCTATTGACAGCGGATTGGGCTCCAATGCTCCCCGTGATACTCCTTCCCTTGTTTGTATCACAAGCATCTTCCTCACCATTGCATTCCTCAGCATTGCAATTATCATCGTCCAGGCCTAATTCATTTTGTTCAAAAATTCATCTTGCTCTTCAACTCCATCCTCCATGTGCAAATCCAAACCTACTATAGGAGAAAGGATATGGTTTTTAACAGCTATAGGTCGCACAACTTTATCACTTTGTCCACCAACTCCAGAAGATTACACAGGCATGTGGTTGCTTTCTTTAATCTCAGGTGGTATCGCTTTGGTCACTGACTAATCCAATACATCAATGCTAATTGGGAATTTGCTAAGCACATGAACATCCTTCTTCTTCAGTTGTATGTAGAAATTAATGTCATCATTAGAGTGAATCCTCACAGGAGGCCTTTCAAGTTCAATAGTGTATTTGATGACTATAGTCTTCTCTTGGCCCCTCATTCCAATAACACTCCTTACTAACATAAGAAGACCAACATAAGTTGCGGTAAGAGGTACCATTATTCCCTTCATTTCACCACCAACTCAAGAAGTTCATAGCTGTAATGACCAATGCCTCCATTTGATATAATATTATCTGTTTTGTGCCTCGTGCCCCAGCAGTTTTGCTCTTAGACTGACTCCAAAAGGTCTCATATCATTAGGAGATGGTCTCTTTACTTATGAACCATCACATATATCAATTCACAAGCGATATAGGACTGCAAAGCTTACCATTTTCCTTCTAGGGACTGATAACTATCACACACATATAATTAGGAAAATAATTTAATTAAATATGTGACGTGAAGGAGACATAGAAAGTATAACATTGGAGCATAATTGCTTCTGTAACAAACATTGATTGGCATAATTAGGAAAATAATTTAATTAAATATGCCTACCCAAATAGGACTACACATGGCACTAACCTCCACCCCTAATGCTTAAAATATCAAGGAGGTCAATGCCATCATGACTCGAAGTCACATAATTCAAGAAGATCCAACCAGAAGCACCACTTATGTCACCACTTCCAGCAACAAAGAAGACTTTCCTACAAAGGAAGTTAAGAAAAACATTCCAATAGAAGTTCCTTTCCCACAAGCTCTCCAATCCACTAGGAAAGTATCGGAAAATCATGGTGAAATCCTAGAACACTTGAAACAAGTGAAGATTAATCTTCCCTTGTTACATGTGATCAAACAAGTTATAACTTACGCCAAAGTAATCAAGGATCTGGACATCATGAAAAGGAAGTACTGCGTCAAGAAGACTGCATTCTTGATGGAACAAGTGAGCACGGTGATCGAGCAAAAGACACTGCCAAAGTATTGTAATAACTAAATTTTTACAACCTTACGATTTCTTGTATAGAATTCTAAGCTGTACCATGAAGGTATTCATGAGAAAGCCCGATTAGGGTTTTTGTTTAATTTTGTGAGTTCTTATGACTTTATAAGACTCAATAATGAATTGCTTAGTCAAGCAAATAGCCTTTTGAGTGAAAAGGAAGAATAAAATCCATGATTTCATGTTGGTCAAAATTTGACCGAAAAAGTCAAAGTTGACCAAGAAAGTCAAAGTTTGACTAGAATGGTCAAAGAGATGACTATACAGTATTATGATGAGCAGTATGAAAAATATACTACAAAAACCGTCTTTACGGACAAGATAGCATGAATAGGATTTAAAACCACCATAGAAAAATCAAGCACACCAAGTAGGAAATGAAGGGCAAAAGGGTTTTAAGAAATAAGAAAAATTTTATACAGTCCATTTTTACACAGATGAATTTTGGACTGTAGTACAATATAATAATACTGTGTAGTAGTGAGCACAGTATTGAAAATATCTGTGTTAGCATAAAAGTGGACTGCATTTGAAGGAAAAAGCCAAACAAGGCCTTAGGAGGATGACATCACCTTATCACCAAATTATGACATCATTTATTGAATTAAAGAAAAAGGTGGAAAGAAATCAAAACTTGGCCTCCAAGACTACCCTAATGGCCGGCCACATGGAGGGCTAATGTGCAAATTTTTGTGCAAAATATTGCTTCTTCAAGGAATGAGCAATATTGAAGAATTCTCCATCACCTATAAATAGACGGAGGGTGTGAACCATTTTGTTCACAAAAATTGGAAAAGTTAGCCAAACTTTGCCAAAATTTCCTCTCAAAATCCGAAACCAAAGAGAAAGCAAGAAGAAAGAAAAAAATTGAAAACCCAAGGGAAAGAGTTTTAGGGGTGTTCGGTTTTCTTGGGAATCAACAAGCAAAAGCTTGAAAAAAAAATTTTGGTGCCCATTCTAGGCTAGAGGCCGGCTGTAGTGAAGGAAAAAGGAGAAGGAAAAAGTGAAGAAGGGACTTGGTTGTGGTGACCGGATTTGGTGGAAAGCCAAGCCAAAGTGACCAAAAAATTTTGGTACCCATTGGAGGGAGCAAGGCCGGTTGGAAGGAGACCAAGGGAAGGGAGAAAAAGTGGACCAAACCCTAGCCTAGCCTTGTGTTGAATCAAGGTAATTTCCCTAAGCCCTAAACTTTTAAATTGAGCTTCAATTTGAAATTTAAGTGTATTTCAGGTTGAATTTGTAAGAGCATAAGCTCAATTTAATTTTATGCCGTAGTTTAGAAATAATTAGAATTGGTGCTTGATTTAGGTGTAGGGTAGTTTATGTTGCTAAGTATGCATGATTTTATACTTTGAATGCATGAACTTAGGGTTTACAAGTTTTATGCTTGATATGGTTGTATGTCCCCAAGTATGTGAATGATGTAGTATGTGCATGCTAGGGTGCTAGAATGGAATGGAATGGTTTGTTTGAACCTAGAACCCATGCAAACCCTAGGTGATGCAATTTCGTTAATGGTTTGCATGGATATGATTGGGTCACATGAATGTTGGATTGGGCCATTAGAAAAGCACTGCATGTCTGATCCTAGGCTCCCTCTGTGGTCAGTTGAGGTAGTGTGCGCGTATTAGGACGTAAAACGAATTTTAGAAGGAAAACTACTAGTTCGGGTACAAACTGGCCAGTTTTCTAGAAAGCCGGTTTTGGGGCCCTTAGAGGCCGAATTTGAGAAAACTTAAAACATGAAAGTTATAGGGAACGGTTTTTCCTAGGGGAAAACATGGACGGTTTTCCAACATGAGGCTCAAACGGCCTCGGTTTTTACAAAAATCCGAGACTGACCGTGCCCAGACTCCATGCACGGCCAGGTGAGTTCAATGGGGAAAACGAAGGGGTAGAGTCCGTACTGGGTTTTGTGCAAAACACAAAAGTTGTAGGATTTGTTGAGATCTAAAACTTTCATGAAGAAAACTTTTTCAAATTCAATCCATATTTTTAAATAGAAATGGATTTTAAATACAGTGCAGGAAAAGGACATTTTTGCACAAACACTGAGAAGTAGACTGTGGAAACTGTTCCAACGGCAGTTCCAACACTAAATGACGTTTTCAAACCCCATTCTAAGAATCCCAAAATTTTATAAGTCGAACAAAGGGTTTTTGTATGAAAAAGAGACATAAAATGTTAAGTTTTTGGGCTTTAGTAACCCAATAGGAATTGATCTAAGTTGACCAAGATTAGGTCATATCAAGGGTTACCCAATGTAACCCAACAAGGTACCAAGCTTATTAATGGGCTAAGACCTAGGGTTACTTGTTGTAACCAAGTAAGTTATCATGTGTTTATGTAGGGGACATATAACTAAGATTATGTATGAATGTTGGTCAAGTTACCAACATCCTATGATTAAGATCATGAACCCTCACCTATGTCCTTTATTATAGCAGAAGGTAACCTACAGTTGCATCCTAGCCAGGAGCAGCAATATACAGGATATAGCAGACAAGGTAATTACAACTCCGCCTACATCATAGGCTTTTGTTGTGATACTTACCCAAGTATGTATGAAGTATGTTAGAAACATGTGATGCTAGGATACGATGTGTGATATGCCAAGTTTATAGTTTGATGTATGTTATGATATGTGATAAGCAAAGTCTAAGGTATGATTATGTTATAAAGTATGAAATGTTAAGTTCATGGCTATGTTCTGATGAAAGTATATTAAGGTTATGATATGACCAACATATGATTATGACTTATGTATGTGTGACATCACGAGGCATGTTCACTAATTCTTAAGTAAGAACAAGATCAAGTATGAGATGATGAAAAGCAAGTATGATGGCAAGCAAGCTTGCCTGTGTTGTACCGACCCGCGTTAGGTCGGGTTGGACTATAGTTTGAGTTGGAAATGGACTGGCCGCCCCAACCAATCCATAGTTGCGCGCCCGGTACGGACACTTATGTTAAGGGGCCCATAAGTAAGTTAAGTTATGAAAGAAAGTTAAGAATGAATAAGAAAGCATAATAAGAGCAATAATCGGTTCATGCATATGTTATGTTATGCTATGATATGTTAAGTTATGATTATGTTATGTTATGTTACACTATGCTATGTTATGATATGTACGTATGTTATGTTTGTGTTGTGTCGCGGTATATAGTGGTTGTACTTGCTGAGCAAAAGCTCATTGTCTTACGTATATGCTGTAGGTAAGTAACCTACGGGCAACCTCTGATGCAAGATGGGAGAGCGTGGCAGGGCGAGCTGTGTAATGTGGGAATGATGACCGCTACGCGTTTTGTCCTTTTATGTATATTATTTGATGTTAGAACATCTTTATTTATTTATCGCTTATATGCTCGTACGCTCGTATAAAAAAAAATTTCCACTTTTTCGATCGCTAAATAAGTACGATATGTAAGAGACGATAAGTAAGTACGTATGTATGTATGTATGGTAACGGCCTGTGCTAGGCGGGTCGTTACAGAGTTGGTATCAAAGCCAGGTTTCCTGCTATCCGATTTCACAGCATGCCTGCCATCGCCACCATCATTGTAAGTTGAATTTATTTTTTTGTACAAATATTTATTATGCAATTATATTATGATAGACCCGACGATATGGATCCTGCTCGAGTGGATGAGGATCGAGATGCAGTGACATCATTTTACGAGTCGCATCCTTTGATATTTGATGGTACGAGACGGACGGTATCTGTAGCGGCCTAGCTGTATGATATGGAGCTGATTTTCCATATCTGTCATATCGAGGCTCGATTATAGGTTTCCTTAGCTAGCCGATGTTTTGCAGCGGACGCCCGACTGTGGTGGATGACGCTTGGAGAGCGAGAGATGTCGAGTCGCACTTGGGCGCATTTTCGTACTTTAGTGATTGTGCGTTTCGGACCGGTACTGGACGAAGTGGTGGGTGTACCATATCGTGATCCTGAGATTTATCGGGATATGCATCATACCCAATACCTCAGTTATGTAGCTGACTGGCATACTTATCCTCAGGAGTCGATGAGTCATTATTGTCGGAGGTTCCAGGAGGCGATGCTGCCTTACATCCCTCAAGAGTTTCCTAGCGGTGATTCTTAGGAATGGACTTCCACCCCAGATGCTTGGTATGACGGTCGGGGACATGATCGCTGACATTTTAGAGGCCCAGATGGTTGCCCACACTATGCAGGCCGGTGATGTTGGGGGTGACCATCAGGCACCAGTGGATGATGCTGGTATAGGAGAGCCGCTCCATGATGTAGGCCCGGCACCACCAGAGGATCCGATTCCTGTCGTTCCAGTGCAGGAGGTGCCAGCCCAGGAGGCTGAGGAGGAGATGGATGTTGCGGATCAGGACGTGGCCGGCATTATAGTTGCCCCAGAAGACCCACCGGCAAATCCCCTGATCATTGAGATCTCTAGCGACGAGTAGGAAGACGAAGAGGATATGGAGCCAGAGCCAAAGCCAGAGCCAGAGCCAGAGCCAGAGCCAGAGCATCCAGGTTAGATAGATGACGAGGAGGATTTTATCGATGACCCAGAGGAGATTCTGTTTGACGACGGAGACTGGGAGGCAGACTCCGACGCTTCCTCTGTGGTTACGATAGAGTACATAGATTAGGCCGACCGTGTACATCTTTTTGACGTTAGGACCAACACGTACTAGCTTATTCTTTTTGACAGTAGGCTTGTACTTATGTATGATGGTAAAGTGGTAGCCACTTCCATCACAGTTTTGATTATGTATGATGGTAAAGTGATAGACACTTCCATCACGATTTTGCCCATATATGTACAGTATGATGTATCAAATATGTATTTACGGTATTGTAATTATGATGTACTTTTTGTAAGTATGCAAAAAGATAGTTCAAGTATGAAGTATTATGTTACGATATGATTACGAAAGCCATGTTACGATATGTTATGAGTATGAAAGATATGATAAGCATGCAATATGATACAATGATGCTATTATATTATGGTATGATAAATATGATAACGTTATGACATGACGTATTATGCTACGATATGATCAGATATGCATGAAAGAAAGGCTATTCCTGATATGATAATATCTTTTCTTATAATCCCATAGGAAATTAGAAGATGGTACATCCATGTCGAACGATACCTGTAAACCCGCCTGAGCCAGATCTCTCGACCGTTGTAGCTAATCTGCAATGGCAACTGCTAGAACAACAGCAAGAAACAAATAGACTGCGAGAGCAGTTAGCTTAAATGAATCGGAGACCTCGGGCTGATGAGGTTCCTCCCCAAGATAACAGAGTACCCCCGGTAGTACCTCCGGTACCAGATGTTCAACCAGAGGTCCAACCAGAAGCTCCACAGAATGCTGAAGCTCCGATAGCTCCCGCTGGAAGGCAAGTAAACATACCACCAGTATGGGAAGATTTGCTTTATGAACGATTTAGGCGAATGAAAGCGCCTGAATTCGAGGGACCGACTGATCCTATAGCAGCCGATAACTGGCTGATCGACATCCAAGTTATTCTGGATTTTATGAGGCTTATGGAACAGGAGAAGGTTTTCTGTGCTTCCTTCGCACTCAAGAAAGACGCTAGACACTGGTGGATGACCGTGATGCGTCGAGATGTTACGGCCATGAGCTGGCAAGATTCTGTGACGGAGTTCCGAACCATGTACTACAACAGGGAGATACTGGCAGCTCAGCAAGACGAGTTCACCAGTTTATGACAAAGATCAATGACGGTTATGGAAGCCATAAAGAAGTTCAAGCAATTAGCCCGTCTGTGTTCAGAATTGGTCCCGAACGAAACAGAAAAAGTCAGAAGAATGATGAAGATGTTCCGTACGGATATTGCCAAGCAAGTGAGTGCTGGCAGCAGCCCACCTACCCTGGTATCCGACTGTGTAAGTCGAGCCATAAGAGCTGAATATTGGATCAACCAGGACAAGGAAGCAAGGGCTCAGATTTTCAAAGCCAAAAAGGAGGAAAATGCTATGAGTAAACAGGTGCAGCCCCGACAAGGCACAGAAGAAACCTCGAAAGGCCAGACCAGCAACCCTGCCCCAAGTTCCAAACAGTCCGGGAGAAACAAAAGAAAAGGGAATTTCACTAGCCAGGGGCAACAAAGAAACTATCCTCAGAAGAGGAATAATCGTGGAAAGGAGGGTAGCAACATTGACTACCCGGTGTGTACCAAATGCGGGAGGAAACACCCGGGAATGTGTAGAATGGGGACGAATGCTTGCTACCTGTGTGGCAAGGAGGGGCATTATGCGAAGAACTGCACCCTGAACAACCAAAACCAGAACCCTCCATACCCGAACCGGAACACCAGCAGTCAATTGCATGCAGTCCAAGTAAGACTTGAAGGACCCTCGATCGCACAAGGCAGACTAGAGGCTCCTGAACGTCAGGCCAGAATCTATGCTTACATAAAGGGAGATGCAGAAGCAGGGACTTCGCATGTGATGTCAGGTTAGATTTCTATCACCACCTATGATGCCATTGCCTTGTTTGATTCTGGTGCCACTCATTCATTTGTATTTTTAGAGTTCGCCCAGAAGATAGGAAGATGTGTGGATAAATTAGAACAACCTTTCAAAACCTCTTTGCCATCTGGAGAAATTTTGTGATCCAATTTTTGGATACGAAATACTTCCGTGATTATCTGCGGCAGAGAATTGTATATAGATCTCATCGCGATCAAACTTCAGGATTTCGATGTGATCTTAGGGATGGATTTCTTAGTTAAATACAACGCTAAGATTGACTGCCAAAAGCATTGTGTGACGTTCAGCCCTTACGGTGAGGAGGAGTTTAATTTCTATGGACAGTCTCGGAGCTCAGCAACCAGACTGGTTTCGGCAATAAAGGCTTGGAAGATGTTAGCTAATGGATGCCAAGGATATTTAGCTACCATGGTAGATAAAGATTGTGAAGTGGAGTTAACACCGGAAGATATTCCCATTATTAAGGAATATGTGGATATCTTTCCGAAGGATTTACCAGGACTCTCGCCGGAATAGGAAATTTCATTCGAAATCGAGTTGTTGCCTAGAACTGCACCAATATCGAAAGCACCCTATCGTATGGCACCCGCCGAGCTTAGGGAACTTCAAGTACAGTTACAAGAATTACTTGACAAGGGATTCATCCGACAAAGTCACTCTCCGTGGGGAGCACCTGTGCTGTTCGTGAAGAATAAGGATGGATCATTACGCATGTGTATTGACTACCGTGAGTTGAATAAGATTACGATCAAGAACAAGTATCCCCTTCCAAGGATTGACGATCTTTTCGATCAACTTAGGGGAGCGGGGGTATTTTTGAAAGTCGATCTGCGATCAGGCTATCATCACCTCAGGATCAATGAGTCAGATATCTCCAAGACGACTTTTCGAACACGTTACGGGCATTATGAATTTTTGGTTGTGCCATTTAGATTAACCAACGCCCCTGCTGCATTTATGGACCTTATGAACCGAGTGTTCAAGGAGTATCTGGACAAATTTGTTATTGTCTTTATTAACGATATTTTGATTTACTCAAGGTCCAAAGAGGAACATAAGCATCACCTTAGGTTGGTAATGGAGATGTTGAGATGAAATCAGTTATATGCCAAGTTCACAAAATGTGAATTTTGACTGGAAAAAGTTCATTTCTTGGGTCATGTGGTCCAAAAGAAGGGAATATCCGTAGACCCTGTAAAAGTGGAGGCGGTCAGTGCATGGCCAGCACCCAAGAATGTTACGGAAATAAGGAGTTTTCTTGGATTAACTAGATACTACCGACGATTCATTGAGGGATTTTCCAAGATTGCAGCACCTCTCACCACCCTTACCCGAAAATGGAAGAAGTTCGAATGGACCCAGAAATGTGAGGAGAATTTTCAAGAGCTCAAAAAGAAGCTAACAAGTGCACCTGTGTTAACTATTCCTGATGTAGATGCAGGAAACTTTGTGATTTACAGTGATGCTTCCAAAAGTGAATTAAGAGCTGTCCTGATGCAAAATGGGAAGGTAGAAGCCTACGCATCACGACAACTGAAGATTCACAAAAGAAACTATCCTACTCACGATTTGGAGCTCGCGGCGGTAGTTTTCGCACTCAAGATTTGGAGACACTATTTGTACGGGAACAAATACGAAATCTACACCGATCATCAGAGTCTCAAGTATATATTCACTCAGAAGGAGCTCAACATGAGGCAACGTAGATGGTTGGAGCTTATAAAGGACTACGATTGTAAGATCCTTTACCACCCTGGAAAGGAAAACAGGGTAGCAGATGCTTTAAGTAGGAAATCCGTAGGCATGCTGATGTTTATTGGAATGTTTCCTAAGCCACTGCAAAAGGAGATTTCTGAGTTCAACTTGGAAATAATAACGGGGAGATTGTCTTCTCTGACCCTCTAGTCCAATCTGCTGGAATCCATCAAGTCGCATCAGGAAAAAGATTCATTTTTGCTAAAAGCGTAACTTTTTGACGGCAAGAACAAGGAATTTAAGACCTCGGCTAATGGTGTTATTTACTTCAAAGAAAGGATTTGTGTTCCTAACTTTGAATTTTTAAAGGATCAGATTATGTCTGAAGCACATAAGATGCCATACTCGGTACATCCAGGAGCTTCAAAGATGTACAAGGACCTACGAGAGAATTATTGGTGGCCAAATATGAAGAATGAGATAGCAGAATTCGTGTCAAAGTGCCCAACTTGTCAGAAAGTTAAGGCTGAACATCGCCATCCTGGTGGAGATTTGCAGAAAATAGAGCTTCCTGAATGGAAATGAGAGCAAATTACTATGAATTTTGTAGTAGGACTGCCCAAGATTACGAGTGGGAATGACACGATTTGGGTTATTGTGGATAGATTAACCAAATTGACTCACTTCATTGCAATCAAGGCCACCTTTTCAGTGGAAAAATTGGCTGAAATTTACTTATCTTAGATCGTCAGACTGCATGGAGTGCCAAAATCGATCATCTCAGACCGTGATGGACGTTTCACTTCTCGATTTTGGATCAGTGTTCATAACGCCATGGGGTCAAAATTGAAGTTCAGTATGGCATTTCACCCCAAAACTGACGGTCAATCAGAACGAACCATCCAAACACTGGAGGATATGTTGAGGTCATGTGTCCTGGATTTCAAGGGCAACTGGGATCAGAAGCTGTCATTGATCGAATTTTCGTACAACAGTTATCATGCTTCGATTGGTATGGCCCCATTTGAAGCATTATATTGAAGGAAATGTCGATCTCCTATCCATGGGCAGGAAGTTGGACAGAAACAACTCCAGACGACGGATTTCATCAAGAAGACCTCTGAAGACATCAAGAAGATTAAGCAGAGGCTCGACATAGCTTTTAACAGACAGAAAAGTTATGCCGATAAATGCAGAAGGCCTTTAGAGTTTCAAGTCGAAGATGCTGTGTTCATCAAGATTGCTCCTATGAAAGGAGTAATGCGGTTTGGTAAAAAGGGGAAGCTTAGTCCAAGGTATACGGGACCATTTGAAATCCTTGAGAGGATTGGAAAAGTAGCCTATAAGCTTGCCTTACCGCCCGAATTAGTATCGATGCACAACGTTTTTCACGTCTCGATGCTAAAGAGGTACGTACCAGACCCTTCCTGTAACGCCCCGGCCATCCACGTAGGGCCGACTACGTAAACGTGGGCCGTTATTTTACTTACTTAACTTACTTCTTAGTCTGAAATACTTAACCTTACAGAAAATTTCAGAATAAATTTTTAATTTTTTTAAAACTTCGTATAAACTTTAACTGAAACTTACAACTTGAAAGCATTAATACATACATAAACTTGTGCATACGGGTAAACTTCATCAT
>JAFMPE010008997.1:0-16315 GCA_024759925.1 Ficus religiosa | reverse complement strand
ACGATAAGATTACACAGCTAGAAGTGAGTCTAAAACACAGCAAGGTATTTCCCTTTCTTTGAGATGGAGTTAGTTTTTTATTTTTTATTTTATTAAAACTAACTTGAATAGTCTTTTAATATAAGTTCATAGGTTCCCTATGAAAACTAAAACTTGAAACATCTGTGTTCGTATTACTGCATTAAGGATTTTTTTTGTTTTCCGTCGTCAAATAACATTTTTCTATATCAGCCCAAGTATTTATGTTGTTTTACTTGTTAGTAGCAAAACCAGCTCGAAAGTTCTACGTACCAGAAAGTACTGGCTGATACAACTCAGATGTATGAGAAAAAAATAGCAGAGTTGGTTAAACAGCTGAGAGACGAGCAGACTCGTGCTGAAATTGTAGAGGAAGAATTAGATACGCTAAAGCAGCTTCTCAGTGGCAGTCAAAAGACTATCAAGGTAAGTTACTTATGTTTTTGTTGTTCACAATGACGGTTTAAGCGTTTCTAGTAGATTAAAAAAGATTTCATATTCATATGTTAATCAAAGCTTGCAAATGTTTTATTTTTATTGTTATTTTAGTAGTTGATGCAAATTGAGAAACAATTTTTATTCATTGATGTCAATAATACACACTGAGTTAGCCATATATAACAACCCTAGCAAAAGAAAAAGGAAACTAACTAGTCTATATCAGATCCCATGATTTATGGGATATTCTAACAAAATAGGAAACTAACCAAATCAGCCTAATTTTAGGGATAAAAACTGTTACAAAATCTCCTAAACAGGCAACTATACACATTTTTTTCGACACTCCCCCTCAAGCTGGTGAATAAGTATTCTCCATTCCCAGCTTGGATACAAGACTCTGAAACATTAAACTACTCAACCCCTTAGTAAGTACATCTGCAAGTTGGCCATGTGTAGACACACATGGCGTACAAATCAACGCGCTCTCCAATTTCTCCTTGATGAAGTGTCTGTCAATTTCGATGTGCTTCATTCAATCATGTTTTACCGGGTTGTGAGTTATGCTAATTGCAGACTTATTATCAGACTAGAGTCTCATTGGGCCATCCCACTTAATTTTCAAGTCTTCTAAGATGATCTTTAACCAAAGTAGTTCACACACGCCTTGAGCCATTGCTTGGAATTCTACCTCTACACTAGACCGTGATACCACATTCTGTTTCTTACTCCTCCATATTACGAGATTACGACCAAGAAAGGTGCAATATCCGGAGGTTGACCTTCTGTCAACTATTGACCCAGCAAAATCAGCATCCGTGTATGCCTCAAGTACCAAACCTCCGTTCCTTTTGAGCAAAATACTCTTTCCTGGTGTCCCTTCGAGATACTGTAACACTCGGTATGGTGCATGTAGATGAAATTCCTTTGGGCTATGCATGAATTGGCTAATCGCACTCACAGCGTACGCTATGTCTGGTCATGTATGAGACAGATAAATGAGTATTCCTACCAGGCACTGATGCATTTCCCTATCTACTGCAGCATCCTCCTCTGCCTTTCCAAGTCCAAGATTCAGGTCTATTGGAGTACTTGCTGGTTTGCATGCTGTCTTACCGGTTTCTTTGAGAAGATCCGTAACATACTTTTGTTGGGAGATAAAAATGCCCTGCCTAGAGTGAGCCACCTCGATTCCAAGAAAATATTTTAGCCTCCCTAACGCTTTGATCTCAAACTCCTTAGCCAAACACTGATTTAGAGACTGTCTCTCCTTATCATCATTCCCAGTCACTATTATGTCATCAACATATACCAAGGGTGCTGTGACTCCCCCTGAAGGTGAGTGTTTAATGAACAGTGTCTGATCTCCTTGGCTTTGTCTATACCCCATAGCAATCATAACTCTTGCAAATCTACCAAACCATGCCCGTGGTGATTGCTTGAGTCTATATAAGGCTTTCTTTAATTTATACACAATATGAGCAGCCAAATCATTCTCATAACCTGGTGGGACCTCCATATAAATCTCTTCTTTTAGTTCTCCGTGCAAAAATTCGTTCTTGACATCAAACTGCTGCAACTCCCAACCATAATTAGTTGCTAATGACAATAGGATTCTAATAGTATTTATCTTCTCAACTGGAGCAAAAGTCTCTAAGTATTCAATCCCATAGGTTTGAGTATAGCCCTTGGCTACTAACCTTGCCTTGTATCTTTCCATCGATCCATTGGCTCTATACTTCAATGTGTAGACCCATTTACACCCCGTGGGTTTCTTTCCTGCTGGCAACTTCACCAATTCCCAAGTTTTGTTCTTCTCCAATGCCTCCATCTCCATATTCATAGCTTGTTTCCATTTCTCATTGGACAAAGCCTCGGATAAGGTGGTAGGGATGGCAGTGGTGTTTAAGCTAACAAGGAAGGCTCTATGAGATTGTGAAAAATGTTTAAAGGACAGAAAATGTGCAAGAGAATATAAAGGTCATTTTGTGCACTCTCTAGTCTCTTTCCTAATAGCAATGGGAAGATCCTGGTCATTTTTGCTCACATGAGATTCAGTTTCAGCTTGCAATGAAGGATTAGAAATTGTTACCTCATTCTCAGGATCTGGGTTGGATTCTCAGACACAGATTCAAGGGCAGCGTCTGCTTCCTCGAAAACACCTTGCCTTTGCCAAATCTCACATTCTCAAGAGCAGAGTTGGAATTTTCTTGGGGATTTTTTGGAATTTTAGGCACGGATTCAGATACAAGATTTTCTAGAATTTAAGGCACGGACTCGAATTCAAGCTCAGACGACACAGACATAGGACTCGGCATAGTGGAACGCAATGTCGACACAGTGGAACGAGGCATAGGAGCTGGTGTAGACATGGGAAGTGACGACAAATCAAGTAAGAAATCCCCGTCCTTATCTTCAATTATTGAATTCTCCCTCTGAAGATAAGGTGTGGTGAAGTAAGGCTCTTGTTCATTGAAAGTAACATCCACCGACACATAGAACTTCTTTGATGGAGGGTGGTAACACTTATACCCTTTTTGAGTTGAAGAATAACCTACAAAGACACATTTTAACGCCCTTGGATCTAACTTCTGCCTATTTTGACTATGGACATGGACAAATGACACGCACCCAAATATCATAAGGATAAGATTATTTGTAGTGTGTAGGTCTGGATAGAATGTTGAAAGTGTTTCCATTGGACTCTTGAATCCTAAGACTCTGGAAGGCAAACAATTTATAAGATGAATGGCTGTAAGAATTGCTTCCCCTTAGAAAGACTTGGGCTCATTTTTCTGGAACAAGAAGGCTTGGGTTGACTCAAGCAGGTGGCCATTTTTCCTTTCTGCTACTTCGTTTTGCTCTGGTGTATTGTGTACCATCCCTTCCTTTTGAAAGTATGGAGTTAGGACCTAATTGATATAATCTCTAGCATTATCCGACCTAAATCTTTTGACATTGACCCCAAATTGATTCTTAATCATGGAACAAAAGTTTGGGAGAACAGTACTGACATCAGATTTATGTTTAAGTACAAAAAGCCAAGCAACACGAGTACAATCGTCAATGAATGACACAAACTATCTTGCCCCAGAAACATTAGGAATAGTAGAAGGACCCCAAATATCACTGTGAATGAGATAAAAAGGAATAGAACTTCTTTTTTTACTAACTGAAAAAGGTACTCGTTTGTGTTTAGCAAGTTCGCACACATCACAATAAAAATTATCAACATCTAGACCTTGAAATAAAGAAGGAAACATAATTTTAATGACCCTAAATGATGGATGTCCAAGTTGGCGATGGTAAAGCCACACTTTCTCTTTATTGGATGAACAAAGCTTTGAAACAAAAGAATGAAGTAATTTGCCCTTGGTAATGCTTGATTGGCTAGGTGCTTTAAGGTAGTGGAGCCCATCCCGTTCTCTAGCATGTCCAATCATCTTCCCCAAATACTTGTCCTGAAATACACAATAACTATAATGAAAAATTGCATTGCAACGTAAATCTTGAGTAAGCTTTTGGATAAAGACAAGGTTTGTGGATAATCTAGGAACATGAAGAACATTTTTTAAGGTCAGTGATGGGCTTATTTTAACATCTCCTACACCTGCTATAGTGGTCAAAGAACCATCGGCTGTGGCTATTTTCCTATTGCTTGGACATGGGGAATATGTCCAATCATCTTCCCCAAATACTTGTCCTGAAATACACAATAACCATGATGAAAAATTGCATTGCAACGTAACTCTTGAGTAAGCTATTGGATAGAGACAAGGTTTGTGGATAATCTAGGAACATGAAGAACATTTTTTAAGGTCAGTGATGGGCTTATTTTAACATCTCTTACACGTGCTATAGTGGTCAAAGAACCATCGGCTGTGGCTATTTTCCTATTGCTTAGACATGGGGAGTATGTGCAAAAGACATTCAGTGAGCGCGTCATATGTTCGGTAGCTCCTGAATCCATGATCCATGAGTCGGTAAAGGTTGTACCCGAGGCATTTAATCCAAAAGAGGATGGAAACTCACCTGAATATGCCAATGAACAAGTACCTGAAGGCTTGTCAAGGTTGCCAAAGAGAGGTCTCATCCTTTCGACCTCTTCTTGGGTGAGACCGCCTACCTTCTTTGGTGCTGCTTCAGTCTGCTGTACCGCCACAACATGGGCCTAACGATCTGCAACCTCCAACATCCTCCACAAAAAAATCCGATCTCTTAGGCAATTAAGGCAGATCTCTAAACAAAAAACAACAGCAATGAAGGCTGGCAGGAGTCACAAAACTACCGGCGATAAAGACCGAGCAATCAGAAAATTCTTCCCAGAAAATTCGTAGCCTTAAGGCTCTGATACCATGACGCAAATTGAGAAACAATTTCTGTGGAAGAATTTTTCTTCATTGATGTTAATAATACACACTGAGTTAGCTATATATAACAGCCCTAGCAAAAGAAAAAGGAAACTAACTCGTCTATATCAGATCCCATGATTTATGGGATATTCTAACAAAATTAGCCTAATTCTAGGGATACAACTGTTACAAAATCTCCTAAACAGACAACTATACACGTTTTTTCCGACAGTTTTGTTATTATTATTTTTCTTTTCGACTGTTTGACATTGAGGGCAAATTTTTTTAATGTAAGCACTAACCGCGATGCTGTCTTTTACTGCTCTTAGCAACATGAGATGGACAATTCAAGATACCAGAAAGCACTCACCGATGCTACTCAGATGCATGAGAATAAAATAGGGCAGCTGAGCAAGCAATTGAAAGATGAACAAACCCACTCTGAAGATCTTAAGGAACAACTGGATTCAGCGAAGAAGCTGATTAGTGATAATCAAGGTTCCATGAAGCAGGTAAACTTTTATCCCTACATTGTAGATGAATGATATGTTTCTTGTTGATTTTTCTTTTGTGCCGTATTTTCCATGTGCATGACTCGTCAATATATCATCATTTTTAACCTTAAAGTAAAAAAAAAATCAGTCAAAGCATTTGGATACGGGTATTTTGAAAAGGGTACTATACAATATATCATCATTTCATTGTTTACGTATTTGGACGGAGTCAATTATTTTCCAAGTTCAAAGTAGTTTACAAGGCAAAAAGATGCATCAAGACTCGAGTAGAATCCTTAAAGTGAAATGTTTTTATCTCAGTGATTCGTTGAGGATATATATCAATATTAAGTGTGTTGAATATGTTTCCGAGAGGCTAGAGGTGTGTGATTCTCTTGTAATCTTATTCTTCATCACAGTGAAATTGAGCATCGTCAGATTATGGACTTGGCTCTCACATAGAAAATGAACCACTATAAATTTTTGTGTGCGTTTGTGCTTTTTCCCCCCTTTTTTTTATTTTCTTTTTTCTTTTATGTCATTTCTCTCATTAACAAATGATAAGGGTGCTTAATCTGTAACAATCTACGTACTCTGTACTCTTTTCAATTGAATCATAAATCTATGATGCTTTGTTGTAAATCAAGGAGAAGAAGGAGATTGAGGATTTAAGGGGGAAGTTAGAAGAAATGTGTCAGCTACACGAGCAAAATCTAGATGAACTTCAAACCTTGAAATCGCAGTATAATGATCTAGTAGAAAATGAGGTATGGTTCACATGGATCCTAATTGCATTATCGAACTTTAATATCTTTAAATGTTATAGCAAGAATAAAGTTTCTTCTCTTAAATGAGATTAACCTTGTACGAATTCTTCTCATGAGATAGCTCTTGTTAACGATGATGGTTTTATTCTTTATTGCATTTGAACATTCTACTGACTCTTAACACTTGTGAAAAATTGGAATTTAAAAAAGGCGTCAATAACCGAGGAACTTCTAACTGTGAGGCAAAGACTTTTAGTTGAAGAAAAGCAGAGGAAAACAGTGGAAAATGAGCTGGTCAAGCTAAAGAAGGCTGAACCTGAAATCGAGAATGATTTTGAGGCATGTTTTACTTCTATATAGCTGAAAGACTTTGAGGCATTTTAAAATACATTTTCGGGTACGTATTTGTGTTTGTATGTGTTTTGTGTTTAACGGCTTTCATTCGATACATACAGGATAAGAAGTTGAACACGAAAGAAAACATATCCAAAGTACCTTCTGCATTTGGGAGTCCAACGAGGTTAGAAAAGCCAAACCCCCTAAGGGACACATTTTCGTGTCAGAGGGCTACGATTGCAAAAATATGTGAAGAAGGCAAGACCTTTTACATCATGTTACTTTAATCAAAGATTGAAGAAAATTTATAATTATTTGCAAAAATGACTTCTTGAGATATCTTAACTTTTAAGTTGCTTTGGTTTCACAAATTTCAGTTGGGCTTCAAAAGATATTACAACTGTTGACGTCCGAAGATCCAGACGTCCAAATTCATGCTGTGAAGGTGGTGGCCAACCTTGCTGCTGAAGGTGCACTTCACTTTTCCGATATCTATATATTAGCAGATTCTCTCTCTCTTCTCTTTCTCTCTCTAACTAGAGAAGTAAACGAGGGAAATATAATAACACTTGCGGTCAAAAAAAAAAAAAGATAGAAAAACTTGGTTGCCGGGCAGGATCTTTGTTCTCAAGAATTTGCTTCTGCTTATGAATTGTGTGTTTATCATGAATGTGCCATTTCTATCCGACATTTGATTGCATTTATGCAAAAGGGCTAAGATTTTTTATGTTTCCAGATATTAACCAAGAAAGAATAGTGGAGGAAGGTGGTTTAGATGCTTTGCTTACGCTGTTACGATCATCACAAAATCCAACCATTCTTCGAGTCACTTCTGGGGCCATTGCGAATTTGGCAATGAATGGTAATCGTAATTCCGAACTAATAGTTAATTTTCCTTTGTCGACATGTAATTGGTCTTATATGTTCTTCGATGTGGCCATGTTTACATCATCGCTCATCAAAATACCGGATATTAACTTGCGAATCTGCGGATATTTTCACAACTATACGAGTAGAAGATAAAATCTGATTGTCTAGATTTAAGTAAATAGTGAAAAAAGGAACCAATTTGTCATTGCTAAATCTATACCATCCTTACAAACTCATTCACTTTATGTTGATTTATTTTCCTTTGAATCATCAGAGATGAATCAAGGCTTAATAATAAGCAAAGGTGGAGCTCAACTATTAGCGAAGATAGCCTCCAAGACGAATGATCCTCAAACTCTAAGAATGGTTGCTGGCGCACTTGCTAATTTGTGTGGAAACGGTAGGCTGTAGTACTTCTTGCTGTAATTTCACCAAAAAAACGTCTCGCTTCTATTTTCCCCCTCCTTATATTGCCCAACTAAGCATTGTTTTTTTTCTCGTCTCCTAAGCATCAATCAGCGGTTAATAATCAAATTTTAATACGTATTCAAAGCATGCATGAGCACAAATTTTTAGTTTCTACTCATGAAGAGGTTTTGTTGTGGAGCAGAAAATTTGCATACTTTACTAATAGAAGACGGAGGTGTGAAGGCTCTCCTGGGAATGGCTGCATGCGGGAGCAGTGACGTGATTGCCCAAATTGCTAGGGGAATTGCTAACTTTGCGAAATGTGAAACCCGCAGAGTAGTTCAAGGTTAGCACGCGAAAGTTGCCCCTTGGTAATTTACCATTCACGAATCGTGTGTAACATCAAGTGCTCAAAAATGTGCAGGTCATTGGAGAGGTCGTTCACTTCTGATAGAAGACGGTGCCCTTACTTGGTTAATAGCCAATTCAAATACTAGCTCAACTTCAACCAAACGCCATATTGAGCTTGCTCTTTGCCATTTAGCCCAAAATGGTAAGCTGCTAACTAGTAAATAGTTAAAAACTATTTGCAATTTCACCCCCATGAACTTTGAGACCCCCCCATTGACAAGTTGCCACCTGAACCCTTAATTGTGGCAGATCACCACTGAATTCATTAAAACATTGCATAGTGCCACCCAACTCGATGAATGATGATAAAAAACTAAAACGAAAAACTCTCATGCACGTGATATGACGATATGACATGTTTTGATCGTCATCTTAAATTTCAGTCTCTTCTTTTAAACGAGATCACATGACGTGTATGAATGTATTTTCATTCAAATTTTTGAAGCTGTCATGGAAAAATGTGGGAAATACACTGAAAATTTGTCATTGTTTGTTAGTCACGTGGAAAAACATTTTCGGTTTTATGCCGGTTTTTTTTTGGGTAGGTGCTTTAGCATTCATCTTCTCCTTGTTTTGGTTTAACAAGATCATGATATATATTTACCAATCTGATTTGATCTTCAGAGGACAATGCAAGGGACTTCATATCTAGTGGAGGGGTGAAGGAGCTTGTTCGAATATCAATGGAGTCTAGTAAAGAAGATATCCGCAACTTAGCAAAGAAGACGTTGAGAATAAATTCGTCATTTCAAGCTGAGATGCAAACCAAAAGATAGTAAGATGTATAGAAAGGCTTTTTAAGGGCTATATATATATATATATATTAAAGCTTTAATTAGTTGTCATTGGTAATTTATAAACCGAAGCAAGCATATATGAAAGTTAAAAATAGTGCCCTCTTGTATTGGGTGACGCATGTAGGTAGTGAAAGAAAAAAAGAGCCCAAGGAAACTAGTATCTCTACTAAGAAGTGAATACCATGAAATTTTATTTCATTTTAGTGCTTGGCCATTTCGTTTATTAGAAAAAGAGAGAAGTGGGGAGGGTTTGAGAAAGATATTTCAGGGGGCATGAATTGAATCAAAAATTTGAACAAAAACTACAATGTTTAAGTCTTTAATCATTATTATCTATTTGTATCTTAATTTTTTCCCGTAATTAATTTTAAAATTTAGAGTTTAAAAAATTGTGAAATAATGTAGTAATATGGTTTATTTTAATTCATTTGAGTTATTAAACTGTAAATATTAGTACTTTAAAATCAAAATTTAGGATGAAACATGTAAATGTAATAATTCAAAAAAATTTCAAGGGGACAATTAAGGGAGAAAGTCGTAGAATATACTTTTTTACTAAAAGAAATTGCAATTTTTTTCCTTAAAAGAAAAAGATGGTCAAAAGCTCAGAATTGGGTTAGGGTGGATTTTAGATAAGGACCGGAGCACGCCTAATTACACAGAAAAAAAAAAAAAAAAAAAGAGAGAGAGAGAATTTTCAAAATTAAATATGGTAAAAAAAAAAAATTTGCAAAAATCAGGGGGCAACACGCTCTCCCCCGAACCTCCCTCCGCCTCCTTCGCAAAGTCTTGGGGGTCTTTTGGGAGTGTTTTGAAAATGATTTTATTTTTTGGATATGAAAATAAAAATGAAAATGAAAACCTTTTGGTAATAATGTTAAGATCAAGATGAAATTGTGTTTGGTTGTGTTTTTAAAGAGATTGATTGAGTATAAGAAAAAAATAAAATTGTATTTATGTATGTTTTTTAAAATATATATTTAATTTATGCCCTAAAAAATGAAAATGGAAAATGGACAACAACACCAGAGCATTTTTCATTTTCTTAACAAAAGGTGAAAATAATTTTTTTCCTTTTCAACTTGTGTTTTCATTCATAGTATAAATAAAAGCGATTTCAAAAATGATCTAAAAAAATTCTCTCGATAACTGTGAAAATCATTCCAAAATTGTTTTAAACGGGACCTTACATGTGCTATTTTCACACTTTTTTTTTTTACTAGTTGAACACATGCTTCACGCATGTGATTAATATATTATGCAAAACATATAGAATTTAAAAAGAATATAAAATATATAAGAATTTAAAAAGAAAATTAAAAAAAATACAAAACGATAAAATAAGAAAAAGAAATAAAGAATCGAAACTTCATACGAAATTTAAACAACCAAATTCAAAACTTCTAAAAAAATTTCAAAAAAATTTAAACAAAAACCCTTTTCAACCATATTAATAAAAACATATAAGTTATTGAATAGATATATAGAGGTTGATGTATATGTGTATGTATACATATGTAATGAGAAAGGAAAAAGTTAATATAAATTAAACAAAAAAGAAAAAAACATAAAAGAAAATAAATGAGAGAAGAAAAAGAAAAATATAAAAGAAAGAAAAAAAAATGAAAGCAAAAAAGAAAAGTAAAAAAAAAAAAAAAAAACAATGGGTTGACATATGATAGAAAGAGAAAGAACATTATTGGCTCTTTTATATATGTTAAGATTAAGATTTAAATTAAGATAATGATTGTATCATTAGCATTGACGTTTACATTAAAGACGGTATAAGCCATTGAAAGTTTTGCAGCCTTTTGTCCATTGGTACTTGACAATTAAAAATATATATATGTATATATATATAGATGTGTTGTGGATTTAGCCTAAACATAATTTTATATTTGATTCCAATACTAAAATATAAAGTTTAAATCTTACAATCTCATAGTTAAAATAAAAAGTAATTAAAAACCAGCTCTCATTTCCATCGTTTTAATCCTTTTTAAATAGCTAAATTAGGATGTACGTAAAGCTCAAAAAAGAAAACCAATAGTTATGTCCTATTCTTTAGGGCCAAAAGGGTCATAATCAAACACGACTACTGCTTATAATTCTTTATAGAGAAAAAGAAAATTTAAAAAAATAACAATAAAAAATGACCGTAGACACAATTTAACGATAATTTCACAATTGATTTATTATAAAATATAAAGTTTGAATCAATATAAAAAAATTAATTAATAATAATAATAATTATTATTATTATTAAAGAACAAAAATTAAAGTGAAGAGACACGCAATTGAAAGTACTTGTCAGCACTCTTCGCTAGAGTATTAAAATGTATGTTTCTCCTTCTCTCTCACTGTGGCTTTTCTTTTCATCCAACAAGAAAAGTACACTCCAAATATATACATATATATATATATATATGTATATTTATTTATATAAAACTTATGGGTTAAATTTGTAGAACATTTCCTACAATGACTATATTATTCCATTCTGATACTATGTTCTCACTTTTTTAAACATATAGTTGGCGAACATATGTGATATTCATGTAGAATAAACAAACAAAACAAAAATAAATGAAGCGTGATGAACACACCACATGGTGTCTCATGAGAAGCGTTGAATGCATTGCAAAATATACTTGTGCTTTTAATATTAGATTAGAAAATATAGAGATATAGACATATCTCATGATGCAATCCACGTGCGCTTTATACACAAGCAAGTTAAGCATATTTTTATGAATTGGTCGATTTTATAACAATTCCCCACCCTTTTTTTGTTGGTTTCGTAAATTATCATATGAAGCAAAGAAATTAAAATGAAAAGAGAAAGCCTCCTTTAAGTTTAAGGAGGTGTATGTTATAGAAAATTAAGTAAGAAAATAATAATTATAATAAGATAAGGTAGAATGGAACATAAAAGATATTTAACGTTGTGCTTTCACGGATTAAGAATAAAGAATTCATTAGTAAGGATAAGTATTATGAATGGACTCTCATATAAATACAAGTTTCAATATATAAAATCGTGTAAATTTCCTAATACTTCTGAATCTACTAAAAGAGGAGACTATTCTAAATTATAATAATTACAAATAAATGAAAATTTACTAATAAAGATAATTACATATAAAATATATAACTTTCCCTATTGTTAATACTAACTTCCCTAATATGTCCTCGCATAGGAGATCCAATCTTAAATTATAATAAAAGAGACCTAAATGAATAAGTTATTTCTCCTTCTTTTTTTTTTTTTTTTTTTTCCCTCTCTTTGTTTTTTTTTTCCCCTGAACTTCTAAAAAATAAAAAACAAAAGATATCGGGGCACAAGAGCGAGAGAGGGGATGACAAGCATCAAGAGAGGGCGCTTGTGCGCAGGAGGACGGTAATTTGCTGAAGAGGAGGGAGATGACAACATACACTTGAGTGTAGGGATGACGAGTCAAGGATAAAGGGCACATAGACGTTGGGATGTCAATCGTCAGGAGAGAAAGGGAGCAAGGCACAAGGAACATCAAACTCGTTTGAGTATAATCCTAGGACCATAACAAAAAAAAAAAAAAATTAAATAACAAAATAACAGAAGTGATAAAAGAGAGAAAAAAACAAATAATTTATTAGTAAACAGCACTATGAATGAGCTCTCATATAACTGCAAGTTACAATATACACAACTGAATAAGTTACTTAATACTTATAAATATATTAAAAGAGAATACTATTGTAAATTACAGTAATTATAAATAAATAAAAAGTTTTTAATAAAGATAATTACATACAAAATATATAATTTTTGCTGGTGTTAATACTAACTTCCCTACCCCTAGAAAAAAAAAAAAAAAAAGAAAAGAACTTCTCTTATATATGCAATATTTAGTACTGATCGAGCAAATTAACTTCGTGATCTTTACTGTAAAAATATTTCTAAGCGTTAGATTCTTTTGGAATTTCGAATTCTATAAATAATATATATTTAACTTGTATTTGGTTGATCGGTTGGAGATAAAATTTTCAAATTGGAGTTAGTTAATTTTTTAAAACTAGTTATAATTTTTGCTGACTTAAAAAAAAATTGAGATGAAAAAGTACAGTTTAATCGGAGTTGAATTAAAACGACAAACGAAGCCTTAATTATTCAAATAAATATGTGAATGTTTTCGTTACGGAAAAAAAAAAAAAAAGGAAAAGAATTTAGAGTTTCTTGACATTAATTTTTCATTAATTAAATAAATTGTGTTTACTGTTTTAGCCTATATATACATATGTCTGTTGAGTTTATAACTCCATATAGCAATCACCCAACGGGTTCACTCAATGGATGGAAAAGAAATTTTTGCTACAAGCCAACGCCAAAAGAGAGATTCCGCTTCATTTGGCGGCGAGGTACGGCGATAGTGAATGGTGGAGCTACTCATCAAGCAAGCGAAAACATTACCCGGCGACCTCTCAAGGTCGCCGGGATGTTGTCAGAGATATGATGAGGACGAGCAACAAAGAAAAGGACACAGCCTTACACAAGGCCGCGCGCTTTAACCACCTCGGCGTCGTAAAGATTTTGTCGAAAGAGGACCCTGAGTAGCCAATGAAGCAGGCGCGAGACTCCGCTTTACTTGGCTGCCGAGGGAGGATACCGCAACATGGTGACTGCAATACTTGACAACTACTCCTCGCCGGCTTATGGCGGCCCCAATGGCAGAGCTGCTCTTCATGAGGCCACACTGGCGGGAGACAAAGTTATTATATATAGGAAAATTAAGCTGGGTGACCTTTCTTTGTTAGCCAGTATAATAGATGATCAAACTTTTTTATTTTATTTTGGCAAAATGGTTGTATGTCGTTTTTTTTTTAATTTGGTCAATCGGTGATTATTTATTAAAATTGGTTATTTACATTATAGTCAATTATTGATTGACCAAATTAAAAATATTATGTGGTTAATCACTTATTGATATTTAAGAAAATTGATTGATAATTTTAGAATAAAGGCCTTTTTAAATAATTTTTATAACTTTGGCTATTTGTTAAAAAGCTTCTTTAAAAAATACTTTTTAACTTTAAATCCCCTATATATGCACTCAACAAATATTATCATGGATAAATTGTTAGGTTGATACTTAAAATTTTTATAAAACTTTAATCCATACTCTTTTTTTTCATAACTCGAGTGATTCTAAACTATCAAAAACATTGTTACAGTAGTCATTTCCATTAATTTTTTAATTGAAGCTGTTAGTGAGCATTATTTTTTTGATCAAATTACTGACGAATTCTGTTAAAAATTTAATGGAAAGAACAAATGTATCATCATTTAAGTAATTTAGGGTCATTTAAGCTATGAAAAAAAAAAAGGAACAAAAGCTGCACAAACTTTTTAGGAACTAAATGAGAAATTTACTCTATTATCATATACCTCCCTTCTTTTTTCGAGAAACTCTTTTTGATCTTTTCGTGACTTTTTTTGTAGCAATAGAAACTCATTTTATTGATTTTGGATTTCTGTTGCTTCTTGATAATGATACAAGTATTCTTTTTTTTTTTTTTTTTTTTTAATTAAAAGAAGAACTAACTATCCAAATAAGCTAAGTTGACAAGCGATTGCTCTATATGAAGCATAGAGCCAAGCTACAATCGATTACTTTTGTATTCTTCCAAATGAAAAGATTTATTTATTTTTTTAACTTTAAAAAAGAAAGATTTGTTTTTTTTTTTTTTTTTTTTTAGTTTAAACAAGTAGATTATAAATTGATAATATTCTTGGTTTGTTTTAGTAAAAATGTAGTAATAATTTCATCCTCTAGAAAATAATTTATTATAAATATATTCTTAGATAACCAGTTTTTATAATTAAATACGGGTAATATTGTCAAAATAAAAATAATTATACTCCATTTCATAGTAATTCAAAAATATCAATCAAACAAAGGCATCATTTTTCTTTTTCATTTACTCCCATTACCATTCTCACTCATATTCCATCACTGCAACCAAATGCACCCTCACATCTAGCACGAAAAGTGAAACAACACCGTATGTGTAGTTGTGAACAGTGATTGGACTAATATTCCGCTTAGTAACCCCACAAGGAAAGAGGTAGAGCTTTGAAAATAGGGGGACACCGGTGGAGTGTCTGTCAAAGAGTCACAGTTGTAACAATAGGTAAGACAGTCCGTACCTTCATAAGTTGATCAACTAGCTAGGTATTTATTGGTGCACTGTAGAAATCTGTAACGATCAGATCCAACTTATAAGGCTAGATTGACCAGATCTCGGAGTTCGAAAAAGCAACGAATAGTTGCTTGCTCCTCTACAAAAGCTTAGCATCGTTATGTTGCTGCCGGAGTTAGCTTGCTTTGCTCATTGCTCATTGAACTCGGTATCGTTACTACGAGTCAACCAGTTATTTACTGTGACAATGTTGGTGCCACTTATTTATATTCCAGCCCAATTTTCCATTGTCTCATGATGCGGCATTTTATTTTTCATTTTGTTCGGGACTAAGTTAAGTTCAAAGTGTTACACTGGGTGTAGCTCATGTATCTTTCTTGCGTGAACTTTTTGATGGGCCTTGATCGAACCACTGTCTCAAACTCGGTTTTTCTTCTTCGATCCAAGATTGGTATCTTGTATAGGAGCACCATCTTGCAAGGAGGAGTGAAGTCACCCATAACCGAGTGGGAAGTTCTGCCCTTCGGGAAATTTTCTTTTCTTTTCTTCTCTCTCTCTCTCTCTCTTCAATTTTAGATTTAAAGAACTTGACGTTTTTCTCATTTTGTCCTATTAAAAGTTTATTAAGTCTCCCTAAAAACTTTATTCTTTAATGTACGCCCCCACTACAACAATAGGATAGCTTCTACTGCAGCTTGCGAGGGAATAGTAGAGAAGTTTACTTCAGAGTCTCTGCTTATTTATATCTATTTCCAATTGTGAATTCATTGATCTTAAAAAGAAATCGAGAAAGGTAGGATATTATTATAGCAGATGATAAATAGAAAGGCTTAAGCAAATTATTCACAAATTGTTCTTCCTCGTCTACGTTTACTGTCTTCCAAACACTAGTAGTTGTTCAATTAATGAATCTGTTCAAACGTGTTGGTTAATTCTCAGAAATTATGGAAAAGATTTTGGGAAAAATGGAACATATTCTAGCCAAACAAGGAGACAACAATGGTTGGACTCCCCTACGCTAATCAGCAGCTTGTCACGGCAAAATGTCGATGATACGGTTGTTGCTAAGATTTGATAAGCATACAGCATACGTTCAGGATGAAAATGGATTCACAGCCCTTCATATCGCGGCGTATCATGATTATGATGAGATGTTGAATGAGATTTTGGAATGCTGTTTCGATTGTTGTGAGTTGGTTGACAAAAGAGGGTGGAACGCTCTTCACCATGCTGTAAAAAGCAAT
>JAFMPE010008886.1:0-32416 GCA_024759925.1 Ficus religiosa | reverse complement strand
ATTTAGGAAAAGCATGCCATGGTGGATGGTCATGCCATGATCCATCAGAAAATATGTGTGTGTGTGTGTGTGTGTGTATATTACTATTGTTCAATTGCAATGGATCATGATCGACCAATTTAAAAGAATACGATTGTTTTCTAGTTTTACAAAATTTCGAATATTTATTTTAAAAATTCTTTAAAAGCAGATAATTTATCCATGTATCCTTTGTATTTTTCTTCCCAGCAACTACTGAAAAAAAAAAAAAAAAAAAAAAAAAAAAAAACAACAACAACAACAACAACAACTTTTAGTCACTATTTTTCTAATCATTTCTAGTCACAATATTTTTATGTGACTAAATGTCTCTTTTAGTCACAAGATTAGTCACAATCTTGTGACTAATAAGCAATCAGTCACAAATTTTTTGTTGCTACTTAAACTTTTAGCTACAAGGTTTTCAGTCACGATAATTTTTGTTGTGACAAACTTTTAGGAACAAGATTTTTAGGTACGAGAAAAGTTTTAATCATGTCGTGACTACAAACCTTGTTGCTGGAAGTTTTAGTTGCAACAAAAAATTGTGACTAAATGCATATTAGTCACAACCTTGTGATTAAAAGTGACTGCAATAGAAACATCTCAAGGTAAAGTAGGAGACTCAAATCTTAGACCACTACCACGGTGAGAGTCCCAGGAGCAAATCCACAACCACTCGGCTACCCCTTTGAAGGCTTGGCTAACCATACTTTTTAGCTGAACATTGGCTAACCATACTTTGATGTTGAAGAAAAAAGACTTAACCCGTCTCTAAATATGACACTAGGGTACTGTGTATCAAATTACTAACCTTAGGCTAGTGTAAGATTGATTTAGAAAGACGCTTTTCATATTGCACAAAAATGTGTATTTGTGTTTGCATAAACTACATAGCCGTCTGGAATAATCATAAGGTCATCGACTCTGAAAACAGGATTAATGCTAAAGTTAGAAGTTCACGTGAAACGTAAGAGAAACCAATGGTAAGTTTGAATTTTTGAGATCTTTTTTTATTATGCAAATCAGTTTGTCATATATGTCCAGCAGCTAATTAAAAGCAGGTGCAGAGTTTTCCAATACGTATATACTAGTGCCCTTTTCAAAGGGACAAACCAACTATTTATAACAATGAAGAGATGGAAAGGATCAGGTTATAAGAACAACAGAACCGGTTGTTTTACGACCCTCCTGATCTGCATGTGCCTGAGCTGCCTGAGATAGAGGGTATGCGTGATTTACCCAAACCCGCAAAACAACTGATGCAATGCTAGCAAAGAATTCTCCAGCAGCCGCCAATAGTTCATCTCGAGTTGCATTGTATTGACTGAGAGATGGCCTTGTCGAGAACAAGGATTTTGGTGCAAGAGCGGATAAGGGTACCGGATCTGGTGCCCCTGATGACTGTCCAAAACACACCATGTATCCACGGAGTTTTAAGCATGCCAGTGATCCCTAAAAATGAAACTTTCCCGTAAGACTATCTTTCAACATGACCAACTAGATTGGCAAAGCAGAAGTTATAATGAATCAACCTAATTGGGTTCTCGTTTCAATCTTTGGGATATGAATAAACAGAATTTTGTGCTGTAAGTAAAAATTACCTCGAAGGTATCCTACATAACAAAATTATAAACGATATCGACCCCATTGCCTGATGTAATCTCGTTAACATGGGCAACAAAATCCTCTTCCTTATAGATTATAACATGGTGAGCTCCATCATCCTTGACCAGAGCAGCTTTCTTTTTCGTCGAGACAGTTCCAATGACAGTGGCTCCAAGAGTATTTCCCCACCGACATAATAGTTTTTTTTTTTTTTTAATGTTAAAAAAAAGTCCTTTACAAAATAAAAACTACAAGGCTCAATAAGTAATTAGTTATACAAGAATTTTTTTAATAATTGTGTCATAAATTATATTGGGTATGCTAATTTTTTAGCTCCCTATTAGCTCCTCGTGATGATGTGTTTTCTCTTTAATTACAATCATGGGTCCCACTTCCCATAAAGTAATTTAATGTACATTTATCACATCATTAGAATGAGGAACTGATATATTAAGATGTCACATCATTAGGAGTTGATGGGAAGCTGATATATATTAATATGTCAAATAACAATACTCTTAAGTACTCCTATTTTTTCCTAAAAAAATTTACTCCTATTTTTATTTTTATTTATTTTTTTATGAAACAAATTCTACAGTATTATTGTGATTGACACTTACCTCCTCATCCGCCTATTGCTTTGGCTGCGGCATAAATGGGTAAATTCGGAAAACCGCAGAGGAAATAAAAAAATAAAAAAAAGATAAATTACTTATTTAATCTCAAATAATATACAAAATTTTGTGTGTGTGTGTGTGTGTTTTTTTTTTTTTAAGTAGTGGCAACTTGGTCATTTTAATTAAATTTTTAATAGAATAAGTTTGAAGATGTCATGTGACCATTTTTGTTAAATTTGAAAGAAAAGTTATATGTAAAAAAAAAAAAAAAATTCAAATTATGTCATTTTCAAAAGTTCAATTAACCTTGTGAATAATAAAGAATTAGGAATCAAAACGTAATTTCAAGAATAATTTGGGACTAAATAAGTAATTTTTCTATAAAAAAAAACTATGATATAAAATCTTTTTTCAAAAAATCTAGAAAAAAAAAAAAAAAAAAATCCCAACGACAAACAAAGCCCAATGAGACACCTTCTCTAATCTCTCTCTTAGAAGGCACTCATTCCCCCCCTCTCATCTCTCTCTCAACTCTCTCAAACTCGGGACCCCCATCGGAGGGACAAAACTGCCTCCGAATCAGATCGGAAGCTCGTTTTCTTCCATCTCCAGGTAATACATGCTCAAAATAATTTCATTTATCATTTTCGTTTCTTTTTCTCCTGCTTTGAATTTGCTATTTCCAGTCCTCCGATTTCGATTCATATCTTCACAACCTCCGCGCGCGCAACAATTGGTGTTGATTCTTAATTGCCTTTCATTTTTAATTATTGGATTTGAATTTAATTTCCCTTTTTCATGCTTATATTTAGGCGATTTAGATAAGTCTGAAGTGATTTTCGCATAATTCGACTGATTTGCTAATTTGTCAGAGCTTCACTACTCAATTTTGGGGATGCTTAGGTCGATTCGCTGTCAGCATTCAATTGGGTCTTTTTTTTTTTTTTTTTTCAGGAGAATTTCCCACTTGTTGTTTAGATTGGTATTCAGTAGCTTATAGTAATTTAGCAGATTCATTTAGGCTGATGCGTTTTAATTTTTTTTATTCCCTGGCTAGGAGATGTAGGGTGATGATTATTTATTTGGGATCAATCTTAAACTCTGGTCTAGGATTATTTTGGTTAATATTTATTTTTTACTTTGGATTAAGGATGTGTTTTAAGGAAGATATGTCGATATTATTTTTTTCTCAATAATTTCTGAATCAGGGATGAAGTAGGATATTGCCGTCGTTTGGATTATAGGTTTGAAAAGTAAATTGGACCAGTAAATTCAAATTTTTTGAGAGAAAAAGTTGTAGAAAACTTTTTGAACAGTGCCCAAAAACAATCTCAAAACGGCATTCCAAATAGGCTATTAATTAATATCAAAATTTTTGACGTTCACTCTTTGCATCAAACTTAGCCCCCTAGCTATGCTTGTTTGAGAGACAAAAAATAGAAAGGAAAGAAAGGTATATGACATAGGGGAGGGAAATGTAGAGGAATGGGAGGATCTTTCTTTTATTGTGTTTGGTATAGATTCCCTTCTCTGATCTCTTCGCATCTAGATTAATTAAAATTGGGTTTCCTTGAAGGATTTGAAATCCCTCACACAATCCATTCCCTCCTCTTTTCTCTGTTACCAAACAACCGTGGGTCCCAAAATCCTACGAACCAAGCTCTAAGGAAAACTAGCACAAAAGAAGAAGAATGCTTTTTATTTTATTTTATTTTTTATTTTTTGGTATATGATATATCTAGAGTCCTTTAGTTATTATGTAGCAAAAATATAAAGCAAAGGTACAAATGTGATCATGAATCTACTCATTGTTTAAAGTTGCGCAATTTCATGCGCGCAATGAGGTGCGCCTCAGTGAATTAAGGAAAAAAATAGTAATGAGGCCTAAGCCTTAATCTCCCTACTCAGAAATGCACACAATTACGCAATATTGAGGCTGTAGCCTCAATTGTTTTGAAGTTTTTTCCAGTCCAAAGAAATCACTTGGCTACCATAAAGATGAACGCTTTGGTTTACATAATGTTCAACAAGAGGCTGAAAGATAGACATTTGAAGAAAAACATTTTGATGTTGTGTTATGACTTATGATTTCTACCTACTATATGATTTTTCATATTTTTTTCGACTTATTTTATGGTTTCATTTTGAGGCTTACGCCTCAAACCGCATTAAGGCTTACGCCTTAACTCGCAAATAGAAAACGCCTTAATACCTGATCGTGCAATTTTAAACCTTTATCTACTATTGCGCTTTTAGTATTTATGTGTTGTATGTATTTTTCCCCCTAATAGTGGGATTGTTTGATTCATGCTGCTGCATTCCATTGACTGGCCTTTTCTTTTCAGTGTCACTTCTGCCCACATAGGATTTTTTGGTGCAGAAGGTACTGATGGCTGCTTCCGAGGAGAATAGTGCTTTGTTCCCTATTTTTATCTTGACAATAATGGCGCTGCCATTAGTGCCTTATACAATATTACAATTGTGCCGTGCTTTCTCAAAGAAAACAAAGACTATCCACTGTGAATGCTCTGAATGCTCTCATTCAGGGAAGTATCGCAAATCCATATTTAAGAGGGTGAGTTTTCTCATTTTAATTAAAAAATTTTTTTTTCGCTGATTGTTTATCATTTTTTTATTAATTTGTCTGACTGGGGTTTGTCTGATTTGATCTTGTAGATCTCAAACTTCTCAACATGTAGTAACTTGACACTAGTTCTTCTCTGGGTTGTTATGATTGTGCTGGTTTATTACATAAAAAATATGAGCCGTGAGGTAAATATTTTTGTATGAACTTCGACTACATTGCAAATTGCAATTTTATCTCGTCTTTGTGCTACTTTCTGCTGTATTCTGTTTTCATGCTAGTTTATAATGTTAAAAGGAACTTCATATCAGGATGTCTTACCCCATAAGTTTGAAGTGCTATGAGTAGCATTTCATTTGAAAAAGCTTATAGTTCTTTTTCCCATTCCATTTGTCAGATTCAAATTTTTGAGCCATTCAGTATTCTTGGATTGGAACCTGGAGCTTCAGATTCAGAAATAAAGAAGGCATATAGAAGACTCTCTATTCAATACCACCCTGATAAAAATCCAGATCCAGGTTGAAGGCGTTTTAGTGTTTTAGTTTGTGCATGCTGCATTATAAGGCGATTTATGGATCATGTGCGTTTTCTAATGGTTTTTTCTTTGCTTTTATCATTTCAGAGGCCCATAAGTATTTTGTGGAGTTCATATCTAAAGCCTATCAAGCTTTGACTGATCCAATATCTCGTGAGAACTTTGAAAAATATGGCCATCCAGATGGTAGGCAGGTAATACACATTTACTTCTTTGAATAAATTGACACTTGTCCGTGATGATTCCCCAGGCCAGTAGTATGAACATAAGAATCGATAATCTCTTTTGCAAACTAAGATGGGCCGTGTTTTGTAACAGGGTTTTCAAATGGGCATAGCTCTCCCTCAATTCCTCCTAGATATAGACGGGGCATCTGGTGGAATACTTTTACTCTGGATTGTTGGTGTTTGTATTCTTTTACCTTTGGTGATAGCTGTTGTATATCTTTCACGGTCAGCAAAATATACTGGCAATTATGTGATGCATCAAACACTAAACACTTACTATTACTTTATGAAACCTTCGTTGGCTCCAAGGTACTCAGTTTCTTTGAAGACTTGTTTATTGTTTAGAAAAAAGTTTTGGTGTAATTATTCTCTAATTCTTTGAGGTAACTTGATCATTCAGCAAAGTAATGGACGTCTTCATAAAGGCTGCTGAATACATGGAAATTCCAGTTCGTAGAACCGACAATGAGCCCCTCCAGAAGCTTTTTATGCTAGTACGAAGTGAATTGAATCTGGACCTTAAGAACATCAAGCAAGAGCAGGCAAAGTTTTGGAAGCAGCATCCAGCCCTTGTTAAGGTAATTCATCCTCCAAGATTGGATTAAAAGAACCAGGAATTTTGGAGCTTGTACTGACTGATGGTTATCTTGTGCTCTTTCTTACTCAGACTGAATTATTGATCCAAGCTCAACTTACTCGTGAGTCAGCATCTTTATCTCCATCTTTGCATGCTGATTTCAGACGCGTGCTAGAACTTACACCTCGCCTCCTTGAAGAATTAATGAAGGTGATTTTGACAATTCTTACCTTGCATTTATTTCCAGTATTATTGCTGGTGACGTTAGACAATAGCAAAATTTTTTGACAATATACTTGGAAAGGAAATAATGGAAGCACGGATGCTTCTTGGGAAATTGTTCCGTAAATGTCAAGCTCTAATTCATACTGGCATGCAATTCATCTGCCTTGTGGTTCGCAAATTGATTGGTGGAGTTCTAAATAATTTTCCTTATACCCACCTTTCTAAATTTAGTCTAAGTATATTCCTCAAGATCTTTGGCAGATTTATATGTCAATTCTTGTCTTTTTCTTATTTCTTTTTTGGATTTGGACGCACTTAGTTGTCAAGTTTCAGTCAACTGTGTTTTTATTTTTATTTTTTATTTTTGTTTGGCTGCTCTTTTACTTCTCGTGAAGTGTTTTCGACATTTGCTATCATGATGTATGTATCGAATTGTAATCCTCACTTTCTCTGATTATCCTGTAACTTGTGCAGATGGCAGTCATACCACGCACTGCTCAGGGGCACGGATGGCTGAGGCCTGCAGTCGGGGTGGTTGAGCTTTCTCAGTGTATCATTCAGGTTATTCATTTTAAAGACATTGATAAGGTGTTTTCGTTGATCATGTAGTTTCAAGAAATACTTATATTGACATAACTGTGCCCCCAAAATCAATAATGTTAGTGTTAAAACAATGTTCTGACAGTGGATGATATTGGATTAGTGCTAGCGTTGGTGGATTTTTATTTTTTAAAAATTATTTTTTTCCTTTTACTAACTCTTGCGTTATGTTTCGTACTACTTCTATCACGCAGGCTGTTCCTCTGAGTGCAAGGAAGGCAACCGGAGGATCCAGTGAAGGCATTGCACCTTTCCTGCAGCTGCCACATTTTAGTGAGGCTGTTGTGAAGAAAATATCTCGCAAGGTAATTTAATACAACTTTGTTTTGGGAAGATTTTTTGCTGGATTGCACTGCTTGCTGCTGAACTGCAGCTACAAGAGCAGTATTGCCTCATACGTAGGTTTTAACTGGGAAATATTATAGTTAAGATCCTCCTTGTACCTGGTTTCTTCTATGTTTAGTCATTCCATAATCCCAAATTTATTTTTAATCTGGAAACTTACCGTGCTTGTGCTCTTCTTTTGCATAAGATTTGCCGGTTTTCTTCGTAGAGCTCAATTTAGAATCATATTCCATATTTAGACCGGTACACCTTTATACGATTCCTTTATGTTGGCTCTGAAAATGTTTCTGCTAAATATGAACACGTTGAACTTGAAATTGTTTTGCCTTTTGGGTAGGACACTGTATTGTTGACCCCAGTTATCTTGCCTGAAAGAAAGAATAGCAATTATTTGCATAACCTGACAATTCGTTGATATATATATATATATATATTTATGTCAGTAATGCCTAATCTCTTTTCTTCTTGACAGCATTCTATTTTTCTTATTTTGATCTTTGCCTTGGATTTTTTTTAATTATGTATCTGTAGAAGGTGAGAACATTCCAAGAGCTTCAGGATATGACCCTGGAAGACCGTGCTGAGCTGCTTAGTCAAACTGCCAGTTTCTCATCTGCTGAAGTACAGGATGTTGAAGTGGTTCTAGAAATGATGCCGTCTTTAACAATTGATGTGAACTGTGAGACGGAAGGTGAGGAGGGTATTCAAGAAGGTGACATTGTCACACTCCAAGCTTGGGTATCGCTTAAACGTGCGAACGGCCTGATTGGCGCCCTTCCCCATGCCCCTTACTTCCCATTTCACAAGGAGGAAAATTTCTGGTTTTTGCTTGCTGACGCCGTCTCTAATAACGTATGGTTTTCCCAGAAGATTAGTTTCATGGATGAAGCTGCCGCCATTACTGGCGCTTCGAAGGCTATTGAAGAGACAATGGAGGGTTCGGGAGCAAGTGTGAGGGAGACTAGTGCTGCAGTCAAAGAGGCAGTTGAGAAGGTGAAGAGCGGATCTAGACTAGTAATGGGCAAGTTCCAAGCCGCGGTAGAAGGCAATTACAACTTGACTTGTTTCTGCTTGTGTGATTCTTGGATTGGTTGCGATAGAAAGACAGCCTTGAAGGTAAAGATTATGAAGCGTACCCGGGCTGGCACTCGGGGTGGTATTGTGGCAGAAGAGGGACCGATTACGGAGGACGGGATTGAAGAGGAAGAAGAGAATGAGGAGGAGGAATATGATGACTACGAGAGTGAGTACAGTGAAGATGAGGCAGATGAACAACCGGATAAGAAAAAGAAGGGCCCTGCTGCCAATGGCACCGCCAATAAGCAAGCATCGAGCTCAGAAAGTTCAGGCTCTGACGAGGAGTGAAAAACAAAATGTCACATGACACAAAATCCCTCTTTTTGTTTGTTGTTCTTTTTTCCTTATCTGGTGAGAAGAACTCAACGACCACCGTAGCGATACTTAGCTTTGTGCCCCTTTTTTGATAGTAGACTCTAAATTTCATAATCCATTTTAAACTAAAGTTATTAAACATATCACTCTCTCTCTCTCTACTAAACTAAAGTTTTTTTCTTTTCTTTTCTTTTCTTTAAAGAATAAACGTAATGAACTAGAGTGTAAAAACTGAAACATTGAGTTCAATTTACTAATCTCTTACAACTACACCCAGGGCTGGTAAAGCAGCTCCTGATTTTCTTTACAGGAGATTGTGAGAACTCGAATCTTGAATCTCTTTTCAGTCAGACGTCTAAAGAATGAAATGGAATTCCTGTTTCTGTGAACACCTTCCCCTCTAAGTACCAATTCGATGTGTTGTGAAACGAGAATACGATTTTATGTTAGTAAGGAGGGGATTTTCGGCTCAACCCTGATTTTCATCTGTACTCATTTCAGCTTCCTCGAATAAGTCATTTGACTCCAGATCTGCTTCCTCAGATTCATCACCAGATTCATTTGAACTTGATTGGGCTCCTTCTAACAGTTCATTTGAACCATGGACCGATTCCTCCTCCTTACTTACACCTTGGTCAGCATCACCATCATCTTTAGCTTGATCTTTTGCTCGAACCCTGATACGCTTTCCTTTAATATACCGGTACTCCCATTTTGGCGGCGAATATTTCTTCCTCAGTTTTTTGTATTTGTCCAACATGCCTAGCTCCTGGAAAACTTTCCCAACCATTGAAACAATTGAAACATTTGGTCGAATGCCAAGCTCTTCCATGTCAGCAAATATCTACATGGAAAAAGGATTTCAAAAGTTAAATTTCGGAGATCAAGGGAATCCATGGTCCAACACATGAATTGAATTATCGTTTATATGACAATGGTTTCTGAGACAAAAGGTAAACCCGAAGTTGTTTCATGGTCATCTCGCGGAGAGATCCTATCCTAACACCATTACATCAGCAGATTGATGATCTAGCGCAACGAAAAAACAATGGACATGGAATTACAATACCTCGAACATCTTGTCGTGCATGCGTCTATGATAGTAAATAGCAATCATTTTGTCGAAGAACTTTTTAGGCGTGCTTTCCAAGTTCTGTGCAAATAACTTTGACCAAAGCTCCTCAGCTTCTTCAAGTCTCCCATCCTCTGCTAAAGCATTCAAGAGCGTGAAATAGGTCCCCATTGTTCGTCCTTGACCTTTGCTTAACATCCACTTTGTCACCTAAAAAACTCCACATTTGATCGCTTGCTTCAACAGACTGACAAGACTTAAAATGGGTAAATGAGATTCGGGAACCGTAATTAGCTTACTTGAATTATCCTCTTCCATTCTTTTTGCTCCTCGAGGGTTTTTATAGCCTTCTTCACCGTAATTAAAGGGAATTCTAATTCCCAGGCAATAAAAGAATCAAGAGCTCCATAAACTTCCTCTTTGACATTTGACAATTCCTTAATCTACAAAATGCCCAGAAAATTATTTTTACCAATTTAAACAACATGTTTTACAAAGACAAACATAACGTAAGGGAAAAAAAAAAAAAAAAAAGCTTACACTCTGAACCAGCTTTGCTGATTTGGAAATGGTTCCAATCCGTTTGTTGGTTTTCCAGACTTTGGCATATCTTGGTCTGGGGCCTTTTGCAGCACATACCTTCAAAGTCATCAATAATTTCAATTAAAAAAAAAAAGAAGAAATAAAAAATGGTAAGGTTCTGAATTCACAATCTTGTTCTCTGTCCAAATGTGATAGAAACATATTACAGGTACAAACAACTTCTTCTATTTCTAGTAGCAAAAGAAAAAGAAAGAGAAAAAGAACAAGGAAAAAAAAAAAAAAAAGAACTTATTTCAAGTTCAATTTGATGAAAGTAAGCATACCACTACACTGCTTTTGCTTGTACTCGTGGGAATTTGAAGTGATTCAAGTCCTCTACTAGCAAGAGCAAAGTATCTCACTGCAAGCATCCTGACAATTTGTTTGAATTTAATAACATGATTTAATGAAAAAAACTATTTAAAAAAAAAAAAGGAAAATTGGGAAAATGAAAGAAAATCTTCGGACCAAAATCCACCGAAAAGCAGAAAGCGTCAGGGGACTATGAGAAACGCTTGATATATAAGGAAAAACAAATGACCAAATCAACAAAACAGAAGAAATGGGTCGAAACATACATGAGGTAAGGAGATCTGCTTTATCGGATTCGTTCAAATTGCTACGTGCGTATCAAGCATTTCGAGTCAAAAACCAGAAGATAACAGCGTCTGCTGCGACCGAGAGGGGCCGAGTTGTTGGCGACGGAGCGGCGTTCTTTATTGGCAGAAACTTCTCCTCTTCAATTTGGGGAGAGGGAGGCAATTGCTGCTGAAGTGTGGCTTTTGTGGAAGATAGTTTTTATTTTTATTTTTATTTTTCTTTTCCCAGACAATCTTCATTTTTCTCTGCAGCCAAACATAAGATTATTGTATTTTTTCTGTGGACATGTCGTCCGGTCGTCTGTACGGTTTCAAATCGACGGCAGACTTAACAAAAACTACGTGTCGTTTAACTGTTAAGCATCTAGAACCACTAGACGACATGTCGTTTTAACTTTTGATCATTTATGGATATTGATGACAACAAAGCTTACACAAAAGGACATGCACTTTTTTTTTTTTTTTTTTTTTTAACAAATAATAAACGATGGAAAAGTTTTCTCTAAAAACTACGTGCCATTTAATTAAGATTAACGACAATAAACTTTAACTAAAAAAGGTACACGTCTCGTTTCTTTATTCAAACGACAGGGACTTTTTAATTTTAATTTATAATTTATAATTTATAATTTATAATTTATTTGGAATGGAGACAAGGGACCTTTTGAATACGAACGAGATTAGTTGGACAGACAAACGACGTTTAAAAGGAAAGAGAATTTCCACACACACTTTTTTATCAAATACGAAAGTATTGTAGGAAAATTACACACTTTCCCTCCTCAAACTGTGCACTCGTTTAAATAAAAACGTCCAGCTTAAGTATTCTTTTTTTTTTTTTTTTGAGAAATTCGCTGAAGTATTCATTTCTACTATATGTACAAACATTTTATGTGGACTACAAAATTCCAAGGATATAAGGTTGGCGGTCACCTAACTCTTCAACACGCCAAAAAGAAATTTAACGCAACCATCAAAATGGACTCGAACTCCTCTACCCGGCACAAAAAAAAAATTAAAAAAAAAATAAAAATAAAACACAAAAGGAGTCGAGATCATACCCCGAATTGGTTATTTATTTTTAACGGGCCATTCATAGTCATAAACCATTACCTTATGGATTAATTTTATTTTAGTTTTTAATATCTTTATTAAAAAAAATATTCAATTTATCAAGATGAATAAGCACGAGCTTTCAACTAGTTTTATTTAGAAGTACAAATTAAAAAAAAAAAAAAAAAAAGTTGGTGATTGGACCACTCAACAAAGCCCGCTTGTGGGAACTGGATTGAGTTGAATCGGAGAGAATCCAAAACCGCAGAAGCAGCCAAACAGCACCTCATCCTCAGACACAATCACTTCTTCTAAATGAATTCCTTTGTGGATCTCTTATAATATACTCCTATTTATTCTGTTCTCCTTTCACATAACAAAATAATATTCTTTTTTCTCTTCCCTCGCTAAACGACGACGATGATCGACTCCGCCATGGTCCTCCGCCTCTCCTCCGGCTCAACCAGCCTGTGCTCCTCCACCGCCCTTCCCTGTAAGCAACCATGGAAATAATCTTCAAAGATACTAGCTTCTCTCTTTCCCCTGCATTTTCTCTAGCTTTCTCACCTGTTATCCTCTTTTTCTCTTTTTTTTTTTTTTTTTGTTTTTTTTTTGCGCTTTCCGATATTCTTTTCGGTTGTAGATTATCGTCCAATGTGGAGTTCGGAGGACGTCGCCGGAGCTGTCCACGTTGGCTCTTGCCGGCTTTCGCGCGCCTGCGGATTCGACGTGCCGTGGTACTGAAACCTGGTTTGATTTTCTTGGCGTTCGCTGATTTTCTCGGTGAAATTCTTGAGAAAGATTTGAGATTTTTTTTGTTATCTTCTTAGAATGTGAAAGCATGTGAAAGCATCTTCTTAGAATGTGAAAGCAAAAAATTAAAAAAGAACAGAAATAAAACTCTGAATTCAGCTTAGAAGAATGTGCGAGGTCGTTAACTGAACTGCATGTGAAAGATGTTAAAGACTTTAGTGTGAGTTCTATGCTGACATTGAATCATAATTTGATTAATTTCTGATTTTTTTTCTTGGTGGAAAGAACATAATTTAAGAGCTTGGAAATTGAATAGGCATTACTAGGAAGTAAGCAAACTTTTCCACCCAGCTAATCGCTTGTAACACATTATTCAAATAATTTTGAAGTGTAGACTTAGATGAGAAACTTGTTACGGATTAAACACCCTAATTCTCTACTAACAAGAGTATTAATATGAACGAAAAGGCAAACAAGCAAACACAAGATTTTTAATTGTCATCCTCAATGTGAGAGTTACATCCACTTTCAACCACTACGATTTTCTGTATGACAATGATGAAAATTACAAGAGAGTTGCATACCCCTCGCTTCTCATGCTATTTGTATTTCTCTCTTTAATCTGGTCCCAAAACCGGCACCCCCCCATAACGTATTAAAACTGGGGCTATCGAAGAACGTCTGAAAAATATCCCGACTAGAAATTTTGTCCCAGGGGCTTACTGCATGCTAACTCTGCATTAGGACATCATTACGCTTCACAGAAACAAAACATATATATATATATATATATATTTTTTTTTGGGAACTTGGGGTGGGGGATTCAAACTCTACACCTCATGGTTGTGTCAGGTGTTGAATTATCGCTAGGCTATGCTTGCGACCACACAAAACCAGTATATTTGAACTTGATTTTGGTTTGTCAAAAGTGGAAATGAAAGCTGTTTTTATCTTGTAAGTGCAATTTGCAGTTGAAACATGTAGAATTGTTGAGAGTTGGTCGTTAAGATTGGATATTTTATGATTTAATGATTAATATGTGGAATAGATTGTTCTTAATTATGCAGGAATAAATTTCGAAGAACAGACAGTGGTTCTCTCCGAAGGTGTGATCTTATAAAGAATAAGATTCGAGCATCTGCAAGGCAATTAGGGCCTGGTTCAGATCCAATAAAGCAGAATGGAAAGGCACAGTATCATCCATTTGAGGAGATTGCTAAATCAACATCAGAGAATGGTGCAGATGCTATACTTACATCTGAAGAAACTGCCAGAACAATTATCGAGGTACCATGGCGTTCGCCTGCTGTTCAGTGAAAGTCATTTGCTAAGAAGAACGCATTAGAATGTGCATATATGCACGTGTTCAATTGTGGACAGTAATTTACATTTCTCCATGTAGTCAGGTTTAAATTTGGTAACTTGAAATTTGTTTTTTGTTCAACCTTCAGATGTGATTCTGCGGTTGTTTATTCTATATTTTGTAAGGCTAATGCCGCACAAGTGTTCTTGTTCAGGTAAACAGTAAGGCGACAGTCATGTTTACCAATTTGATTAATGATCAAGTCCATGAAAATATCATTTGGCCAGAGATGCCTTATGTAACTGATGAACACGGAAGTAGGTGAAGTAATTTGAGTTCATTTTATTACTACCATACTAGTAAAGATGCTTGTTCCTTTTCCTCATCTTGAAAAGGGCTTAGTAGCCTTGCCTTTCTCATTTGAAATGTTAATTTGTTATAGTGTGTTACAGATATATATTTTCACGTGAAAGATGGTGATGATACCATGCAAGCTCTAACTTCGGAAAATAACTTTGTGGTATGGAATTTGCTTCAACTCTTGACAAACTTTTTCCTTAATGGATTTTTCTTATCATGGATGCACTTAGACAACCCTTATTTGTAATTCTGTTTCCAATGGATTTGGTGCTGTTTGTATATATGCAGCAAGCAATTATAGGCTTGGACACAACTGAAATGATCAGTGAGATGGAGTTATCTGGTCCATCAGAAATTGATTTTGGGATCGATGAGATTGAAGAAGAAGATAGTGATGTTGAAGACGAGGATGATGAGGAAGATGATGAGAACGATGATTATGATACGGTCTGATTTTTTTTTTCCTTCTCTTTATTTGTTTCTCTCTCTATTAAAGATTTTTCTCTTGATTTTAGCCATAAAGCCGTTCCCATAACTTGTTATATTTTCATTTACAGGATTGGGTTGCTGTTCTTGAAGATGAAGATGATCAGGATGATTCAGATGAATCACTTGGAGACTGGGCAAAGTTGGAGACTATGCGTTCTTCTCATCCTATGTATTTTGCCCAAAAACTTGCAGAGGTACTTTGCCTATTGCTCAATTAAATCTTGACTATGTAATGGAGTATAGAATAATTCTCGGAAGATGTGACATGATATTTTGTTTGGGTCTTTTCGTTGCATAACTGGAGTAATTTACTGTTGACGTCACTTTCTGTTAACAGCCATTATACCTGAACTTAGAGCTCTACTTTTCTATTGTCCGACTTATTTAGGTTGTTTCAGATAATCCAGTAGATTGGATGGAGCAGCCTCCTGCAAGTCTGGCTATTCAAGGCGTTGTAAGACCTGCGCTAATTGAAGAACATACTGTCATCCAGAAGCATCTGTTACACCAACAGAATAGTGACGCCGACTTAAATCAGGTTGGAGAAAACATAGAAGGTGAATCAGAAGGTCCTGGTAGAATTAATGGTCATGAATATGGTTCTGAATCGTCCAAGGATAGTTCAATCCCAGCAGAAGAATTGGAGAAGGATGAAATCAGATCAAATGGGGCTATGTTTTACAAGCTGGAGATGACTAAAATGCAGCTATTTTCGGCCCATGGACATCAGGTATATTGGATTTAGTGGGTTTGGGGTGTGTTTATTCGACACTTTTGGTTGCTTGTCAACTTCATTCTACACTTTATGTTGTACATGCATGATGCACGGAAAGCCAAGTGGTATTTCTGTTCTTAGTTTCTGGTTTTGTTACTCAGAAAAGTCTGTTGCGACATTGTTCTTTTACTACTGTTATGCAAAACGTTATGGTTTCTCTTTTGCTGTAAAGCTTCGTGTGAAACGTTCAATTTTACTGGAAAACCTCCAAATCTTCCATGATTTAGTTTAAGTATGACCATGTGATCTTGATCATGCGGATGTTTCCCTTATTTGTTATTGCAGTACAATATATTGTGATTTTTACAACAAAATATGGGACATTCTTTTGGACTTTGCATTGTAATTTTTCCAGTCTTTTCTTTTTTAGCATGTAATTATGAGTCTTAGCAAAAGTTTCATGTGTCCTGTTTCTCCACAGACAAATGTTGAAATAGAAGACTTCATGAATGCTCAACCCGATCCTATTGTGCACTCAGCAGCTAAAATTATGTCTCGCCTGAAAGCTGGTGGTGAAAAGACTACACAAGCTCTCAAGTCTCTCTGTTGGAGATTAAAGGGTATTCAAGTTGAGGTAACTTAAGAGCTCTAAAGTATTTTTCTGAGATGTAATTGAAAATTGGTGATTGACTCCTGAGCCGTTTGGTAATCAATAGTTGAATTGCAAGTTGATTAGAGTGAGTCGGGAGATTAATTAGAGTGAGTCAGGAGATTAATTAGAAAGATTTGGCTAGTGCGTTGTGCTGTTGAATGTGCGTAAGTTGTTGGAGGGAACTAAAGAGTATTAATAGAAGGGAAATCAGTTAGTTAAGGAGGCTTATTGGGTAATTGATTAGGAAAAGTCTTGGTGAGCCAAGCAAGGGGAGAGTGAGCAGTTTCTCCAACCACTGCTGTTCTAGAAGTTTCAATAATCTGCCCCAGGGAAATTTCTTCAATAAACTGATTCTTTCTTTCAATTTCTTGTGCAATCTGTGTGTGGTCTTTCTGTTCTCTCAGGTTCCTATCAACTGGTTATAGGATTTTGAGGATCTTTTTTTTTTTTTTTTCCCTTTTTTTTTTAAGCATTAACCGTTTCCACATGAACAACCTCCTTGCAGATTTACCTACCAACATGAACAAAAAAACGAAAACGTTTTTGGTGTGACATATCAATCTCAGAGCACAAAGACTCCGGAATTTCATAAATTCAACTTTTGTTTTTTTTGTTTTTGTTTTTGTTTGTTTTTTTTTTTTTCCGTTTGTTTTATTAGCAAAACGTCTTTTTACCAATTATGTAATTTTTTTTTTTTTAAAAGAGTATTGCAATATATTTATGCTTCTGAAATAATGTATTGGTATTTCTCAAACACAAGGGCTAAAATTAGACTACCATGCGAAAACTCATTTTAATTCTGCTTGTTACATTGGATGTATTATTATATATGAACGAAGGATTCATGCCATTTAACGTCAACCACAGGAGGCAGTAATTATTGGAGTAGATTCCCTTGGATTTGATTTAAGGATTTGCTCAGGAACACAAGTACAGACGTTGCGGTTCGCATTTGATAATCGGGTACGCTAAACATCCTCGATATGTTAATTCCAAATGTACACTATCTACTAGTATTCTTCGTTTTTCGTTTTATGAATTATTAATGCTTTTTTTTCCAGGCAACCTCCGAGTATAGTGCCGAGAGACAACTAAATGATCTATTATTTCCAAGGATCCACCACAAGCCTCAAAAGGTCAAGCAAGCTCATCAAAACGAATGCTGATATTGGCAAATGTTGTCCTCATTCTCTCTTGTTTAGCTCTAGCTAGATTGTTTGGCCGTTGAGGTTGCAATTTGATTACAAGTTACAGGGAAGGAAATTCCAATGGGATGTAGGAGAGAGAAAGAGATGAGAGAGAGTGAGAGAGAGAGAGAGAGAGAGGGTTTGACATGCAGGGTCTGTCGACTCATGTATTTGTAAGTTGATTGTCGCAGTCAATGATTATCATGATTCATTCTTTTCATTTTTCATCAAAAAGCTTTGGGTTATTCTTGAGCTTTTACACTGCTTTCTGCTGAAAGAGAATACAGACACTAAACAACAAGCTCACTGTTTTATTTCACTCCCGTTTTATATATATACATATATCAAAAGATTCATAAGCCAGACAATACTATCTAGGTACTTATTGCTGCAGCAGATAGGTCTCATACAACAACTGTGCAGCAAGAATATCCACCACCGCGGAACCAACCGACTTGAACACAGTAACCTCCTCGGAGTTTCTCCTCCCAACCTTCTCCCCCTTGACAAGCTCCACCAAATTCCCACCAATGTCTTCTTTCGCAATCACTCCCCTCTCAAAAGCGCCCACCAACTCCCCGGCCTCCACCAATGCAGCCTCATTATCGACAAAAACTCGCCCTCTTCTGATAGCCTCGTCATCGCACTCCCTCATCGAGTGCTTGAACGACCCGACCAAGTCAAGATGCGCCCCCGGCTTCAGCCTACGGCCCTCCACAAGCGCCGCCGCCGAGTTCGTTGCGCAGCTCACAATGTCTCCCACCCCAACAACCTCCTCCAAACACCCATTGCTCTCAAAACTCACCCCACCACCAAGTCCCAAACTTTGTCTCAACTCCTCAGCCAAGTTTGTAGCTTTCTCCACAGTCCGGTTCCAGATCACAACTCTCTCCAAGCCCGGTCTCGCCGCCAGATGGGCTCGGATCAAATGCGGCGCCAGAGCGCCTGCGCCGATCATGACGAGCACTTTGCTGTCGTTTCTGGACAGAATTCTCGAAGCTAAGCCCGAGACACAAGAGGTTCTGAAAAGGGTCAGTGCAGTTCCGTCCATGGAGGCCAGGGTCTGGCCGGTGGTGGAGCTGAAGAGAACGTAACTGGCGTGGATTCCGGGAAGGTTGAGGGCGGAGTTTTGGGGGAAGTAAGTGACGAGCTTGACGCCGATGTAAGGGAGGGAAGGGGAGTGGGACCAAGAGGGCATGAGGAGGAGAGAGGAGGTGGGTGAGACGGCGTGGGTTTGGCGGAGTGGGGAGGAGAGGGAGGCGGAGACGGTGGGGAGAGAGGAGTGGAAGTGGTCGATGAGGGTGCCGTGGGAGAGGATGGAGTTTAGAGATTCGGTGGTGACGAAGATTGGGGATGAAGCCATTGGAGACGAGGAAAGTGAAGGTCTCCTTGGTCCGTTTGCCGTTTGTTTGGGTACGTTGCGAGAAAAAGGGCGAGAAATTTCTGGGTCAAATGTCAATAAAGGCTGTTTTTAAGGCACAGGGCACTGCTATTTGGCGTGAGTCATCAACTCAAGACCCACATAGCTCTGTGGTGTGTGTTGGGGGCCATCCAAATGAACAGTCCAGGGGTGGAGTTAAGGGGTGCGACCGTGCGAGTAAGGGCGGCTGAATTTTCTGTCAATTTAAATTTACTTCAAAAATTTTATAATTTTTATAATTTATTTTCATAAAAATTAAGAAATTTTCATATATTTCTTACCTTTTCTTATTAAAATTAAAAAAATTTCACATAATCTCTATTAAAATTTATTATATATTTATTATTTTATTATTTTACTCTTTTTAAAATTAAAAATTTTTACATAAATTACTTAAAATTAAAAATCGTCACATAACTCCCAAAAAAATTTATATTTTCTTGAAAAAAATGGATATATGTCTTTGCTGGAATATATTTATGGCTTCATTCCTAAATACTAGTTGGAATATCAAGCTTCTGCATTTGTTTAAGAGAAATGATCAAAAAAGAAAGAAAAAAAATGGAGAGAGCTTTTTTTTTTTTTTTTTAATTTTAACCAACAAAGTGTAAATATATCTCTCTCTAAAACCCTTCCCATGAACTAAATTGAAATAAAAATAACTAATTCCTCAGTGTAATTGCGTTTGCAAAATCACCAAGACGAAGTTGACAACCAGAATGCCTTCATCTAACATTTCATTTCTTAAGTTTTATGTTCGCTCGCGAGGGGGCCGCCTCGATTGGGCTCGCAAGTGACGGGCTCGCAAAGTGGTTGCTTTGGTGGAGGGAGGCGGGCTCACGACAAGGGGCCCGTAATATAGCGACGGCACAGCGACAATCGTGGATGTCTTGCAACGATGGTCATTGAAACTTGAAGAAACGATATATTTCTATTTTAGGCTTTTTCATTATTTTTGGTTTTAAAAAACAAAAAATAATAATAATAAGTAAAAAAATGTTGGGTCCACTTTATTTAAATGGAGGACACATAAGAATCGTGAGTTGAACGATTGTGGTTAAAAAGTATTTCATGGCTTACTTAATAAAAGCCAAATGACATTTCTCTGTGGCAAGTTTTTAATAGGAAAGAGTACAGTAAATTACAATTTTTAGAAAATAATTAAAATAGATAACATATTTTCAAAATAATTAAAATAAATATCATATTTTTAAAATATTTTGTAGCAAATAGTATTAAATTTATTATTCATCTTGTTAAATTTGCTTTTTTTTTTAATAAATATTTTAAAATCTTATTATTTATTTTTAATTGTTTTCGTAAAAATTATTTACTACAATTTTACAATGGAATAATGATGAATGAAAATAGTGGTATTGAGTGTCATTTTACTAATTAAAAAGTGGATATCATACAAGACCTACATATGGAGATCATATTTAATTAATGATGTGTTTAGTAGAAAATATTTGTATTGAGCTATAGTTGTTGCCGATGGAAAACAGACAGTTGTTGCAGATGGAAAACAGTGTAAGTAGTAATCTTTTCTTTGGGTTAATAAAGTTCGAAACGGGAATGACTAGCTTTAGCAAAATATCCATGGACATTATTAAAAGGGCTCCATAGATACTGACAAGAATGTTTGTTAAATGCTTTACAAGTGGGCAATATCTCTCGACGAACACTGCATCATCCCAACCCTACCAAATATGCTTGTTAAAAAAGACTGGCCATTTGTAAATGACTACGTAAGTAGTCCGTTGTAATTAATAAATCGGTCCTTATTTGAAAATGCTTGGGCATTTGGTGAATGCCAATAAGTACAGGTTCTTTTCCTGCTAAAAAAAATAAGAGGACGTTAGTTAAACGAAACGAAGATTGAAGAAATTCCTCCCAAACTTTGGTTATCGTTGTAAATTGCCCCTGAAATCTGAACCATAAAAAATGATAAACACCTTTTCAACTTTAAAATTATTACAAGAGAAAGTGTTAGGTTGACGAGAAAGAGGAAGGACAATTCTTCTTACTACGGAGGAAGAGGAAGTCATGAGTTAAAATTATTGCAAGTACAATTTCTTCTTACCACGGAGGAAGAGGAAGTCATGAGTTTTACGGCTTTGACAAATATATTTTTTAGTTCGTGGTGTACCTGATTGAGAAGTGGGGTAGACTTATTTGTATATTTACATTTGTTAACTATCAACAAAAACCACAGTTGTCCCAACAAAAACAAATACAAAAGGCATAGCTGACACAGTTAGAAGCCTAACAAGCAGGACAACTATGTAGCCCGAACCAGAGAAAGCCAAAATCACATTGTGTTTTTGTGCATTTCAAATTTCACTTCAACAAGGTCGAGGCGCAAGATGTGGAATAACTTGCATAAGCATTTGCTTTCTGGCAAGATGAGAAGATTGAACTCGACAGTTCTCGTCATGGTTCGAGGACAGCAGAGAAACTTCAATTTGCTAGTAGCAAGCTACTTTGCTGAGGAACTGAAGTTTTGCCTGAAGCATTCATGTTCTTTGGCACTGATTGTACGCTTCCTCGGTTGATCCTCAAGTATTTATCATCCAACTGTACATGATCTTAAATTAGTGTGTGGGAAAGTTCGGTCTGGGAAGCAGCCCTCTCCACGGCAGCCCACCAGTTGTCATCTTCATCATTGATGTCTTCCTGTTGGGTATTGTAGAGAAAAAGAAAAAAATTAGTTAAACTAAAACCGAAAGGAACAAGGATGTCTCCCTGGGTAGACTAACCATCTTGCTGAGCTCTGATAAATCCCACCCTTTTTCTACATTTTCCGCAACTCTCATGGCTTCGAACCACCATGAATCTGGGGTGGAATCGTTAGCTGTATTTTCATCATTGCACCATTCCAGGTTGTGAACACCGGAGCCTTCATGATGCACTGTATCAGGTATGACATCCCACGGAATTGGACGCAAAGGTGAACGATAGCCTGTTGCAATGATGAGCAGAGAATAAAACTATTGCCCATAGCTTACAAGAAGAAAAGCTGAATAAATGACACAAGTTTTTGTTATCACCTCTGCAATCAGGGTCATGACACTTCTGATAATAATCACCCCGTCTCAGGTCAACAACGTACATCACTGAGCAATAAATTGATCGTGCAAATAAATAAGCTTCAAATTTTAGAGTGCAAAACAAGGTGGATAATGTCGCAAAAAAAGATATCATGCAAATAAGCTTCAATGGAGGAGTGGTGTTAGGAAAATGCAACCACGACTTTTATCTGTTTTGGGGGGGGTGGGGGAGGGGGGATGGGGGGGTGTGGTGGGATCACTGAATTGGACTCGAGACGAAAGAAAATACTGGAGCAGAAATATGCTTTACCATGATTACTTTTATGCTCTCTGCCAATTCGCTCACAATATCTGTTTCTTGACATGCTGTAGACCATCAACCCATATTCTGAGAACAAGTACCAGGAACGAATTTTTCCTGGAATTGCAAGATCCCACATGGAAGAAAATCAAATCAGATTGTAGACATTGAAGTTCAGTCCATTGCGTAAAAGCAAATCGAAAGTTGTGCTACCACCTGGTACATTTCCAATAGAGCCAACAGATTCAATGAATGCATCCAAAGCAGGGAATGGAGATTTCCCCATGTAGTATGTTGCCGAAGCATCAACTCTACAACCGTCCAATGTCAGTTCTTGAGGGGAACTGAAATGTCTTCCGGAACTATGGTTTACCTGTATTTGAATGGTATTGACTGTTAAAAAGATCAAAGTTCACGGTAAAAGCCAAATACCTGCTTAAGCATACGAGAGAGATGCTACCCTCGTGCTAAAAGATAAGTACTAGAACTTCCACAAGTAAGATGCTCTAACGATATGTTTCTAGGATGAGACAAATCACGTACCTCTGTATCAAATTGAAGGGTCTTCATACAAAGGACATCCATTTTGCAAACTAGAAGTTTCTTGCAGTCAACATCCATATTGCAGATCAAGGACGCCATAAACATATCCTCTTCACTCTGTAAGACAAAAAATTAAAAAGCAAAAAACATTTTTTCAAAGAAGCAAATGAGCCAACTGCTAGTAGTAAAAACAAAAAAGACAGATAAGAAAAAATGGCTAGTTCAAGCAAGCCAAATGCATATTTATGGTTGGATTACTCTTTTGAGTAAATTAGTTCAGCTTTATAACTTGGGGAAGAATCTGTAATATCACCTTAATTAAAAAATAAAATAAAATAAAAAACAAACAAACAAACTGACTAACGTATAACAAGATAACTGGTTTAACAAAGATATTCTTCGTAAGAAGAGAACATACCATGTCCTTAGCTTTGTAACGCCCAGTAGGTAAAAGCACCGAACTCTTCCCTGCCTTTGATGATAGAGCTAAACGAAAGCAACGATTTCTGGAATAGACAGCAGTGTCCACAAAAAGTTGCCCAGGAGAATCAGCAGAGGCTGACTCTTTTTTAACAAACAATTTTTCATATCGCCGATCCTTTTCCTTTCCATCTAATATCCGTGAGCATATCTGATTACATACCAAATAATAACAATAATTGATATTTCTACTAGGCAATGAGAAAACTCTTTAGTAACTAAAACAAATTTACTTTCATAGTGGAAAACAAAAAAGACCTTGCTCACTTGAAATTACATGTTACTTAGAATCACTTATTGATTTATCTTAACTCAATCTGGGGTAAAGCTATTTTCTCAAGACTTTAATGCTGTGAGTTTGTCAAACAAATGAAACATAACAGAAAATTCCAGTTTGCAGTCAAAGAATAGTTTACCCCCTTTTTTTTTTTTGGTGATAAGAGGTTAAGTTTATCATGTCTACCAAGCAAGAATAGTTCTATAGGTCATTGGTTCTTCACCAAGATTTACCTCATTGACAAATGCTCCTGCATGTGAGTTATCCTTAAAAGCAGTCATTGGTAGGCGAATTATTAAATGCCGAGAGAACTTAACTGCAAATGGGCACGAGACAAATTAACAATCAAGTCAAAAAAAAAAAAAAAAAAAAGCTCACAATATGATTACGTGCAATAGATAGCATGTTCTGAAATCACAATAGTTCATGTCCTTTATTCACGTAAAATTCTGAAATTTTATCATACACCCAAAGAACCTCAAAAACTTTGAGGAAACATTTTTCACACGTAAATGATAAGTAAAACATACCGTCAGTAGAGGAGTCGAGCTCCAAAATCCATTCATGATTTCCTTGAATTGAGTATTTATCATGAAAAGCTTCGAAGATGATTGATATGAGAAGATTCACCATTTCATCTCCATCTCTTTCGGCATTCTCCTTCCTACTAAACTCCAAGTCAAAGTAAAGATGGCAAGGCAAACCCTGAAAGCAACACATAATAAAGCTTTAGCAACTATAAATCAAGGGACAGCTCGATACGAGGAAAAAAAATTAGAGGTTTCTCACCTCCTGAATCACTTCGTAATGATGGCGGAACTTGGAATCCATATTTTTGTACCTGATATCATAAAAGATCATAATAAGGTATCCTAGAAATCAAATATAAACAATTTTAAAATAACATAGGTATAGACAAGACAACCTCTTCCAGAATTCCTTATAAGTTGAAACAAGGAACCTTCTTTGCCCATTATAATGATCTTGATAACTGAAAACACGAGCATTCTCATGCCCTTTGGCAAACTTCATTGCTTCATCCTGCCGCGGAGATGTCGACCATATCTCCTCACTAAACGAACATGAAAAGGTTCCAAGTCAACTCACATGGGATCAGAACATAGCAGATTAAGTCGAACCACACGATTACCTTAAGCTCGATTTATTGTGCTCGGCAAGATCCACACGAATTTCGTGTAGCAATCGCAACAGTCGTGATGGTCGTTTTGGAGGTACACCGTGCGGTGATCCATAAAACACGACCGGAGAAATCTGCTTCCCGCTGCCAAAGCTATCCGCTTGAACCTTCGTTGAACCACACTGAACAACAACATCACATTTTATCATAAAACAATTCAAAGAACAAAAGCCTAAAGGAAATAATCCAAAAGTTCAATACTTTGTCTGAAGAAGGCTGTATGTTAGCTCTTTTCTTTTGTTTATGCGCTGCTGAAGCGGATCCCGGAGATAGAAATTCGGCTTGTGCGGAGACCTCGTGCGAAGAACTCCCCTGTTTCAGCTTGCTTTTACTTCGTTTTCTTTCTCTAACGGCCGACTCTGAAATTGAAAGCACAAAGAGAATTTCTTTTCATCACGGAAAAATAATTTTCCCAATTCGACTGCTCTTGTAAAAAGACTGAAACTCAGATACGAATTTTTTTCCTTTTTTATCAATGAAAATGCACAAATCGGAATAATATCGGACTCGATTCAATTTGAAAACAGAAAGTTTAATTCGTTGAGTAGATAACAGGGCGAACCAAATACCAAAAACCTGGGTGAAGCGAGGATTAGTTTGGAAAATGTGTAGTTCAAGAAACCCAGCGTCAAAGGTGAAGGCTTTTTTTTTTTTTTTTTTTTGGGGGGGGGAGGGGGGTGTATATTTTTCCGTCGTTTTCCGAGTAGCCAAACAGGTAAGAGGGGAGAGAGAATGAGATGTGAATACCAGGAGGAGCAATGCCGCACTTGAAGCACTCGAACAGCCGATCAACATCGTCCATGGCAACTGAATTGCTGGCCAATTTCTTCAAGTTTTCTGAGGTTTTTATTTTTTGTTTTTTTATTTTTTTTATAAGGGGAGTTTTTCTGGCGGGACGTTGAATTTTTGAATGGGAGGGAAGCCAACGGCAATAGACAAACTCATAACAGTGTGAGTCAAGGCCCACCTTTTTGCTTTATTTATTTATTTATTTTTTGTAATCAACTTTAACTATTGAAACTTAAGAATCTTAAACTAAACTCATTCACCAAATAAGATGATATTTTAATTCTTTTTTTTTTTCATGCTGATCATAAACTCTCTAAAAATATGACAATTGGGTCTTTTCTGTCTGGTTCTGTTAAAAAACTCACGGAGTGATCACGTAAGTAGCACGTTTTGTGTTTTTTAAAGGAAAATATGACTAAAAAGATGAAAATACTCTTATTAATATCAATTAAAAAAATTTTAAAAAAAAAGTGACCGTTCCGTGAGTTTTTGAACAGAATCAAACAGAAAGGATCACATTTTTAAAGAGTTTAGGATCAACATGAGTAAAAAAAAAAAAAAAAAAGATTACGGATTCACCTCGTAAAGAGTTCAATGACCATTTAGGCCAATTAATCTCTTTTTTTCCCCCTCTTTTTTTTGGGAGTGGCTAAGGTAGAAACTCATTGAGAGTAACTATCCAAAAAGCTCATTTTTAAGTCATCCAGATGTAATCTAACAACAGAGATTTTGGGTGTGTATAGTAACTGTAGAACACACTACCTCATAGTATTGTAGAGTGAGAAATGAAAAAAAAAAAAAAATCTGAAAAAAGGCTCCATTTTCTCCCTTGACATTCCACTATCGCAGACAGTAGAGAGATTGGAGGTTCGTTGGCCAACACATTCTGACTGAGGTTTTGAATGGTGGAACTCCACCGTGGTTGACCAAACTAAGGTTTCCTTGAAGAAATCTTAGCATTTGGATTTTTGAAGGATTTTTTTTTTTTTTTTTTGGTGGTTGTTTGATTAAGATTTGAGGTTGTGTTGATTAAAAATTAAGGTTTGTTCTATCTTTTTGCGCCTTTCTTGATTGATCGGAGCTTGGAATTTGAAGTTCGGATGGATTACAATGATTTCTCGCGAGATCCACTTCTTGAGACACCAACGGAGAAATTCTCACAAAGGTCGCCGGCAAGATCTACGGTAATGAGAAGAGAGATGGGTTGAGTTCACATAAATTGCTAACAAACTAATCAAACTGTAAGTTATAGTAAATTGTTAACAGTAAATCAAACATTTAACAAACTAATCCAATAGTTAAAATTCCAAACAGTAATTTATAGTAAAAAGTCATGTCATAAAAGAGCTTATCTCATTTAATAAAAAGCCCCCTAACCCCAAAAATAAAAATAAAAATTTCGTGACTTTGTCATTGGAGGTACTGCAGGTACTACAACGTTATTGCTATTAGTAGACAACGTCCACAGCTTAATCTCTATACTCTAGCTTCTTTTTAACTAACGTTTAGAAGTGGAAAAATTACATGATCCCGTCATTGATACAGTGTTTTGTAAATGTTTCGTAAAAATAGCCTTAACATAATGCTATAGTTAGATAATAATTAAGAAATTTTAGTTGACAAAATGATTTGAAAACAACCTATTTTAACACTACATAAAATAAAAGAAGACCAATTTGTTACGATTTGATTTTTAATTTAAGAAGAACGCAAAGTAGTATTTTGCTAATCTAATGGTTGATGGGGATGTGATTGTGAATTACTATAATGCGTTGACTTGGTTCGAGTAGTGCCACGTGTTGGAAATTCAGAAGACTACAGTCTAGACTTGTTCAATCCCAACACTAAAAGGCCCTGGCACTAACGAGGTTTATTTCTCAAGTATGAACCTCAATCCATTTTCTTGCTGAAAACTATTCAATCAATCATTCAGCTGAAGATGTCCAACGACATAGGATTGCACATTTTGCACGTGTGACATTCCTTTCCGACTCGTCGCCCGGCCGGACTGCCTTTTCATCTGGAGTTAGAGCCAGCTTGAAATGTCTAGTCCACAACTTTTGGTCTAAGATTTTCTACTCCCAGTGTGTGCTAGTGAAGTGACTCCACAGAGTGAGAGACTGAGAATCAGGAGACCTTCACCGGTTATGGGCAACCCCAGTTGCTCTAGGTCGATTTTTTAGTGTTATTTAGCTATTTCTGATAGGTTATGATACAAGAAAACAAACACGAATTATATAACTTATGTTCTTCCACATTATTATGCTCACTAACAAGAAATGTTTTGCCTCTTTAAACTCTACAGAGGCATGCATCAGCTTGGCTGGTTATTGGACTTTGAATCTATGACGTTCCAATTTTCACCGTCTACAGAAAAAATATGTATCCCTTTAGCTACCCTTTTAATTTCCGTCCGTCGGGAACCTATTCTATTTAAAGCCAGTCCTCTTAACCGCCACATGCCGATACAGTCTTTTTTGTTGCATTTCATCTTTTCCTCTCCTTCTGTCATTTGAGGTTCACAACGAGAGAGGATGAGGACCCATGTTGTAAGCCCTTGTTTTGGGCATATTTCGGTGTAAGTTTGGCCCTTGTGGTGTTTACTGGTGTCACTTCAGGACTTGCTTTAGGTCTGCCGTCTTTTAGCCAAGTTGATCTGGAGGTTATCTTTAAGTCCGGGAATCCCCAAGCCCGGAGAAATGCAGGTTTGTTGGTTTAATTTTGTTACACGAAGGAAATACGTACTTCCAGCATCTCATACTTTTGTTTGTTGCATCTGCAACAAAAATTATGCCTCTTGTCAAGAAGGAGCATTTACTTTTATGCACACTTCTCATGGGCAAATCATTGGCAACGGAGGTACGCCAATGCTATATATTAACTTTCTCGACTCATGCGATGTTCTAAATCGATGTGATCCTAAGTTAGTACCAAGTGATTTCATTCTTCAAGTTGTTTTAGTCTCTTCCCATTCTCATGGACACAATTTTCCCTGTTTGGATTGCTCTCCTTATTTCGGTTCTCCTTGTACTTTGCGTTTGGAGAGGTAAAATTTCAACATCGAGTTTGATGGAATTGTGGTATGAGTACAACGAGAGTTTCTTATTGTGAATTTTCTACTTGAATGCCTTAGATCTTACCTCAAGCAGTGTGTGCAAGGTACGGATTAAGTATTGGTGCAAAAATGTCTGTCCTTGTTCGGTTGCTTGTGTTCTTCTTCTTTCCCATATCATATCCAATGAGTAAGGCAATGCCTACCCAAAAAACAATAAAAGAAACCGTTTCAGTAGAGACTTTCATTGCTTACTCGGGAATTTTGTTCAAGAAAATGTATGAAATTTCTTTATGACAGGTATTGGATTTCTTTCTCGGAAAAGAGCATTCTGTACTACTAAGACGAGCAGAGCTAAAGACATTAGTTACTTTGCACTGAAACGAGGTTGGTTCATCGCGAAAACTTGGTTGTAACATATGTTATTAGGCAGGGAAAGGGGGAGAGTTGTCACGCCATGAAACCAGTATTATCGCTGGTGCCTTGAACTTAACACAGAAAACCGCCAAAGATGCTATGACGCCAATATCTGAAGCCTTTTCCCTCGATATAAATTCCACACTCAACCTGTATGTTAATCCATTTTTGCTCATCATTTTAGATTGTTCTTCACATTTTCACTCCGAAAGTTAAGAAAATCAAATTCATGTCCATCTTCAGGCAAACGATGGGACTGATATTGAGCAAGGGCCATAGTCGTATACCGGTCGACTCTGGAGAGCCGAAGAATATTATTGGTCTAATCCTGGTAAGCAACTCAGGAAGCTAAACTGGTTTACAACAATAAACAACAACGAAAAGTGTACGACTACGACTTGTTTGATCAAATCGTTACTTATGAAAATTCTTTGTTGCGTGACATTGATAAACGTTTTAATCTGTTTTAGGTGAAGAATTTAATCTTCTGCCACCCTGAAGATGAAACTCCAATTATGGCTGAAGAGTCACTGCCATATGGCTGCTGTTGTGAAGTGTAAGGACACACGGAACACCGAAGATAATGCAACAGGTGAGTCCGGCACGCTCAACACAAATGGTGAATTACAACCAAAGCAATCTGCGAGGAAAGGTAAAACTTCGCGGAAAAATTTTATCGTAAACAGAAAGGCTAATTTGAGCAAGGAAATTTTGTTTAATTTAAGCTTTTGGTTTTCCAATGTATTAGGATTCGTTTTCCCACTTGCTCAGGAGGAGCAACTAAGCACCTCCACAGAGACCTCCGCTTACTATTGAAGCGAAATCGAGATTCAAAGCTCGACACTGAAGACTATTATGGAGCAAGACAATAATTTCCGAGCACATGAGAAGAGATGCGAAGGAAGATCAGGAGAGAAAGTATCATTGAAAGATTTAGAAGCACAACAAAGTCATTCGGACGAGGAAGTTATCGGCATCAGAACACTGGAGGATGCTATGGAAGCCTTGTTACAGGTTGATTAAGCAAGTCATATCTGATACTTCCATGTTAATTAATCTGAATTTTTCATTCGATAACAATAGAGATCATTTTTTCCGTTTTGTAGGAAAAGATATTGGATGAAACCGACGCATGCGTTGATGTTCATAATAAGTGAGTATTAGTCTTGTCTCATTCTGTTTTAGTATCGAATCTATTTTCGCTAATCGTAACCATTGGTGTTAAGTCTAAATCCTTTCCCCTTTTCCAGGCTAAAAATCAAACCTGCCTATCCAAGAAGTTCCGATGTACCAAGATCTCGGAGGGCAGCTTCCTTCTCCAATGTTATCTCAGAGCAATATCCTTCATCCGCACTAAGAGGATCAACTCTGACTTCTTCAAGAGGAAAGTCTCTGCCAAGTTCTCCAATTGCACCAACAAGCCCCGCTCGCAGCTTGCGAACCTCCCCGCCGACACCGAGTAAGAGAATCTATCCCGTCCTCGTTCATGTTGGCTTTGTTGAATCACATCTAATTTGCAAATACCATCCTGTTTGTTGGCAGCTCTCGAGAGTGTCCCATGAGAGTCGACAACTGCCTAGTGATGTTCCGTAACTCTCTCTACTCGTTGACAAGAGGGTCACCAAACATATGTTTACATTTTTACAAAGCAGAAAATTATGTTCATGGTTCTTGTCTGGTAAATTGTAAGATAAGTGTTGGAAAATATTCATGTTGACCTTATAAATAAGGAGTTGTGGAAGGTCATGCCTGCTTTTTGGGATGGGATTCGAATAATACTCAGCGAAGGGTCAGTTTGGTTTTATTTTTGGAGACTCCCAAGTCCTTTGCATATAACACCTTGCAAGTAATGTGCTTGGCAAAAACGTCTAGAATTCCTTTTGCACAAATATCCATTATTAAAGAAAGTTTCGGTTGTTTTATTTCAGACAAAATTTTGAAAACAGCCTTTAACTAGAGGTTTTTTTTTTTTTTTTTGGGTCTTTTTTTCTTAAATTTTTAACCTTTGATACTAATCTAATTGGAGGTTAAAAAAAAAAAAAGCGAAAGCTATTATATATTTATATATATATTTAGAGGCAACCCTACAAACCACCATTTATCTATTGGAAAATTGTAACATAAAACATATTTTATAAGTATTTTTAAAGTTTAAACATGTTTTTTAAAAGAAGATAAATTATAGCATATATTTGTGGAGAAACCTTAAATTTCTAGTAGATAACAGATTTAAAGTTAATTTTAATAATAGATTTATTATACATTTTTAGATTAGCGAGAGAAAGAGAGAGGAGGAGAGAGATAAAGAGAAGGAATGAGGAGGGATTTTTTTGATATTATCCCGCCATAAAATTGATTATGCTATTTATTATTTTTTTAAAATTTAATGTCATATTTTATTATTGCTCTCTTCAAAAAAAATTTTTGGCTCATTCTCCTTTTCTACTTTGGGTCAGTTCAGTTATTCCATTTAGTTGGACCATTTGGAAAGGCACTTGGAGTGGGGCATCAAATTGTAGGAATAACCCCTTCAAGGCAGATGTTTAGAATTTTTCTTCCATGATTGTTATTTGGGCGGTTCTATTGGCACATTCGTATTAATTAAATGCTTTAATTACAAAAAACCATCAAACAAAATGACATAAAAGGATAATTATTATACACTTAATTACATAAATAAAATTCTATCATAAAAAAGAAACTCAATCATGATCGTTTTTTCTTTTTAGACACACATACATATCAAAGCTCCAAATTAACAACTTATTATTATTATAATCTTGAAACCCATAATAACTCCCTAATTTTTACTCTTTTCATGTTGTCGTTGGTTTTTTTTCGTTGTATATTGTATATAATTTATCGTTGGGTTATGTATAGTTGATCCTTACGTTAGTTTTTTTTGGTTGTATATTGTTTTTCTTTTTTCGTTGAGCTATATATATATATATATATGAATTTCTTATGCACTTTGGTTTTTTTTTTTTTTAATACTTTTTTTCTTACAAAATTGTTATTTAAGCTACAAATAGATTAGGTTCGCTTTTTGTTTTTTTAATTTGAACATGTCAAATATAATGCTAGAATGATGTCTCTATTCAACGTCTTTAGAGTACAAAGAGATTAAGTAAAAAAATTCATTACTATAAAACTCCCCAATCTATGTTTTTTGTTTGTTTTCTTTTAAGAAATGGTAAAATATGAATTATAAGTTACAACACGGCATATATATATATATATATATATATTTATATGTTATAGATGTTATAGAAATGAAGGTTATACTGAGATGATAAACCCTATTTTGTTATAGAAATGAAAAGGAGAAAAAGATAACAAAAAATTTTATTTATTTCTATTATGAAATGTTCATGCAGTAAGAGTAAGGGTTGATCA
>JAFMPE010008885.1:549-16871 GCA_024759925.1 Ficus religiosa | reverse complement strand
GGCAAAACTAAAGTTTGTCCTTGTCAAATTACACTTTAGTTGTTGTCATGTCAGCAATTTCATTTATTAAACTGATATAAAGGGCAAAGATAAGAACATGTTATAGTTCATGGGGCATTTTTAGCGGTCTTCAAAATTCCATAACCTTTTCATTTAATATCTAACTAAATGATTATTTTTTCAATGTGTTCATAATAAATAGAGGAACAAATCTATATAAATATCATATTAAACTTATGATAAGATTTTAGCTTGCGTTTGGTATATGGGTTTGGAATAGAATTTTTAGATTGAAGCTATTTGACTTTTCAAAAAATAGTTATAATTTTTGTTGACTTTTTAGAAAAAGACAAAAACTCAGTAGATGAAAACTACAAGTTTGAAATGGAAAGCCAAATACAAGATTAATAGACTTGTTTTAAAAAAAAAAAACTAATTTTTAAATATTTTTTCTGTTATCTATTTAAACATCATTTCAGAAATTTTATCTTTTTCAGAATTATTTAAAAAAAAAAAAAAAAGCGCATCTAAACGCTATTCATTTTTCAAGAAAAATAAAGTAACTTCTCATTGAAAAAAAAAAAAAAATTTTAAAAACAAGCATACGAACCAAACAAACACTAAATTTTCCTTATCCAATATCTGGAAGTGATAGTACTTTTCATGCAATTTTTCAGTTTCATATCTCACTGAAATTTAATTTTTGTGTACTAGAATTTGGATGGGGACGTTGAAATTGAAAAACTTAAGAAGAGAAGATGAAAATAACGGAATGACTAGTAAATTGCAACCTGAAATACCGAATCAAAATAGAAGTCCAATTAATGTGTTTGAGAAAACAAGTAGAAGGAAAATAGGCCATATACTTACTTTTGGCTGTCCTGTCCAAAAATAGGACTCTAATTATCATCATTAATACCCCCCACGCAGACTAATAAATGTTTATATTTTGTTATCTCTTTCCCCATTAGTTTTTGGTTCTAGTCTGTACCCTACCCGGTCAAGATATCAGAATTTTTAATTACTATCGCTACACTCCCATGTCTCGTCCTCACCATTCATTCTTAATCTATTGGCCAGGCTTTGTCAAACACACACATACGCTAAACGCACCAAACACACCTTTTTTTTTTTTTTTTTTTTTTTTTAACACGCAGAGAAACACACAAGTAGCGAATATTCAATTCAAGAATTCATCAGCAGAACCGCGTGGGTTTAGAAATATTTAACAAGTTAATTATTTTATAGTCATTTTCTCGCTTGACAACATTTATTAGAAATTGACATTCAAAGTCAATGTTAGCTCACGTACAATTCATTAGCTAATAAATGTCTCTGAAAAGAATAAGGTTATGTTTGGCAACTTAGTCCATTTCAACTCAAACTGTACTTTTTTTTTGTCTTTTTCTCAAAAAGTTTTTGTCTTTTTTCCAAAAAGTTTTTTATCTTTTCTAAAAATTCAAAAAAATTTACTATTACAACTAAAATATTTCAACTCAAACTAATGAGCCAAACGGACCCTAAGCCAACCTTACGACTTGGCAACCTTGATGGAACGTCTCGACGACTTTTTATCCCAACAAAGCTTTACCTTAAATTTTAAAATTATTAATTTAAGGCCGCTCGACAATCAATATTTCCAACCCCTGTTTTTAAGATTGGTTTCCAAAAGCATCTATTCCAGTTACAATCCATATCTCTCTCTCACATTTTCATAAAATCCAACCTTCAAAAATCCACAACTTTTTTACTTCAAATCGAAATGAAATTTTTTTTTACTTCTCTAAATACTCTTAAAAATAAGGAGAATAAAACAAGATTTATATTGCCATTAAAATTGGAACATATTTCAAGTTCTTATACAATTCAAATATCAAATTTTATTTTTCAATTCACATTTCAATGAAAACACATATTTACAAATATTCACTCAAAAACTCCAACTGCAATCTATTATCCAAACCGACCATAACATCTATCAAATATATGCATACGTATGATACCACATAAAGCACATGTGCCCCAAACTTTTGAAAGTGGTGACAATTTAATTACCACTTCAAACTTTGGAAACGTCGTACGTAGTTTGCTTCTTTTGTTGGATGAATAATTAATTAAACTAGGACGTAAACAAATCACAAAAGAGTGAATGTTAAAAAAAATTTACGACACCATAATGACCTTCTTGCCTGTCAAACTAAATCGAAAAAATAGTAAAACATGAAAGAAAAATGTCAGGGATATTAATTTTTATTTTAACTTTTGAATACCAATCTTTGTGATCTCGTTCTTTTATTGGTAAATATTTAAAGCATTACTATATCAATTGATTACATTTACCAATAAAAATTTGACATGTGAGTCAGTATTCAAAAAGATTGATATTAGAGCTAGTGTCCCTACTACTCAAACATGAAATCTTCAAATTTCTCAACTACACCTAATTCCTAATCACCAAAATCGAAGGATTCTTTATTTCCCTTTTAATATGAAGGTTGCCAATAAATATGAACTGGTAAAAAAAAAAAAAAAAGCAACCATGATAGAAAGAATTTGTGTAGATCTCAGCTCAAGTGCGGAATTTCTAGGTTGAAATAAGGATTGGAACCTCGGATCAAGCCAATTCGTTAAGAGAGTCGCCATCATGGTTGATCAAGAGTGTCGCCAACTCCAAAACAATATATGGATCCACCTCCAAGAAGACCGTCACCTCCTCAACGTCTTTAACCATCAATCATATCCTAGTTTTTTTTTTTTTTTTTTTTTTTTTTTTTTTTTTAAATCTCCATCGTTTGGACTACTTAATTAGTATTTTGGATGATATATATATATATATATATATATATATATATATATATAAAACAGAAGAAGAAGAAGAATTCCAGAATGGAAATGGCTTAATTAAGAATCACAGTCAAAACTCAATGCAACAAAAAGACATGACAAACGTAAGTACACATATGTTCAGTCAATATAACAATGACTCTTGATATAATAAAAAAAGAAAAAAAAAAAGAAAAAAAACTCCTAATTACCCAAACAGGGGTATATAATCAAGAACAGATTCAGGATGTCTGATTTTTCACAAGTGCAATCAAAATAACCACTCAATTCCAACAATCATAATGAGTTCAGCATGCAAACCACACAAAAATCACAAGCATTGCCCAACAAATAGATACTAGTTTTAGTAAAAATACTTTAAAACACAAATTACTCATTGCATATATATATTACATAATATTTCTTATAGTTGTTAGTACTGCAGGATGAAGAATACCACAAAGGATAACCAAGCTACGTTACAACACAATGTCCTTACGAAAGGAAGAGTACACGAAGGAAATCTTATCACAAATTTGGGAGATGAAAGTAGAAGGGTGAAGTAACTCGATTAACCCACCCAAACCCAATTCAATTTAACTTGATCTTAAGTTTAACTCAACCCACCCAACCCGAGTTTTTATTGGGTGGGTTTAGGTTCAAATTTCGTTACCCAACTTAAACCCAACTCACCTAATCAGCTATTTTATGGTTTTAAAATATATTTTACTTATATATTAATTACTTTTTACAATGATTTATGACATATATATCTAAACTTACATTGTTGATTTTCTATTTTTTGTATTTGTTTTATTATAGTTTAGAAAAATTGGAATATATTTGATCTTGCTATAAAAAATATGTAACGAATTTATTATTTTTCCCGCACATTTCTTATTTAAAGTAGCATTATTAGTTTCTTTTTTATTATATATTCAACACAAAAACCCACCCAACTCAACCCAACTATAATTGGGTGGTTTGATTCTAAACTTTGGGTTGACTGGGTGGGTTTAAACTTTTTTTAACCCACCAAAACTTCATTGAAATAATTATGCAAAAAGTTTATTTTTAGAATATCATTTTAAAATATGTCCATTTTTAGATAATGTTACATAAATGTCCATTTTTGAAAAGACAACTGCTTGTAGTACCTTTTTTGTCCTTTTACTATATTTAACATAATTTTATTTCATTATGATTCATATTTTTTTTCTCTTATTTATTCATCATTATTGTATTTTTATCTTAATAACTAGTTCTTTATTATAGTAATGGCTTATTAGTATAATTAAGGTTTTTTATAAACATATTTCTTAAGTATGATTATATTTCTTAGAAACCTTTTTTTTTTTTTTAGTATGATTTAGGTTCTTCGTGATATTTATAGCATTTTTGTGATAATTTATTTATTTTTTATTATTATTAGTATTATTTTAATAGTTAGTTTCTAAAGTTTAAATGTGTGATGTAATTGTTTATTTTTTATGATAATTATTATATCATTATGATGTTTTTTTAAATGGTTATGTTTTGTTTTTTCCTTTATGGTATTACTTTATCATTATAATGTCTTTTTCTTTAAGAGAATTGTTATATCATTATGATTTTTTTTTAATTTTTAAAGTATTTCATATTTCTTTACAATATATATTTAATTTTTTTATATGTTCCTTGTGAATTTTATTTTAATGATTAATTATTTATTATACTGATTATTTTTAATGTATCATTAGACTAATATCAGTTATGGTCATTTTTTCTTTATAACAAAGAAAGCAAAATGGTTTTTTTTTTTTCTCCTTTCATAAAAGATTTGTTTAGTTTTGCATTTTTTTTAGAGATTTTTTCTTAGTTTTTTTAATCAATTCTTTATTTGTTTAATTTCAATTTTTGATGAAAGGGTAATATGGTCTTTATAAGTATCAAATTAGACATTTTTGTAAGTAAAAAAAAAATGGACATGTTTTAAATCATAGTCTTTAATTTAGGCATTTATATAAATAATTCAACTTCTTTGGGTGGGTTGAAAAACCCCAAAACCCACCCAACCCATCTGATGTTCACCCTATAGAATCAGCTTGAGCTTTCGTTTCAGAAAATTGAAATTTTGTGTTGTTTCTAAAATTTTTTTTCACCTCTTCAATCGAGTCTTGCTTTGGTGTGGTCTTTGACTTCTACTTATTCGGCTTCACCGTCATCTTCGTGTTTTTCTCCTTGGTTAAGGGTTTCGACCTTTGATCTTCAGACGTCCTCTTTCCCTGCAAAGCTAATAGTCGTTCAAACCTCCTCTTCTTAGGAGTTTTAGAATTTGCCGCCTTCTTACCCATTAGTTTATGCGGAAATGAAGACTCAATTCGTCTTTAATATAGGATACGGAAAGAAGGAACTGTGGTTCTCTCTTATTAGAGAATCTTCTGATATGGCGATGCTAGATGTGAAAGTCCAAAAAACAATGTTAAAATTAAAATTATTTTTTTCAGTGGTGCTATTTTTGAAATTAACCAAGGAATAGTGAGAGAGGACGAGTGATATTGGAGACAGAAAACATAAGAGAGAGACACAAGAAAATATAAAAGGTAAAACAGATAACTACAACAGGGGTAAAAAAGGAAATACACATATGCCTAAACATAATTATGCTATTAATTTTCAATAGTTTAAGATTATGCTATTTACTCCCAAATCATAAATTAATCGGTAATGTAAATTTCGTTGTAAAATTACTGTCAATTGAAATTCTAGTATTTGGAAGAAAAAAATATTCTCTCCTATTTTAATTTAACTATGAAAATTACATTATATGGGCCAATTAATTTATTTGGAAGTAAAAAGTATTCTCTCATATCTTTAATTGCATAATTAATTTTCAATAGTTTAAAATTATGCTATTTACTTCCCAATCATAAATTAATTGGCCTATATAATGTAATTTTTGTAGTTATATTACTGTCAATGGTAAATTCTAGTATTTGGAAGAAAAAGTATTTTCTCCTATCTTTAATTCTAAATTTATCATATATTAAATATTATGACAAAGTCTATTATAAGATATATCCAATATCAAATTAAACATTTGATTATTATTTATTGGTGACTTCACTTTTTCATGTAATCATAGCAATTTTTTTTTTTTGAATTGTTCAAATACTAGAATTTTACTTTTACGAGATCCAAGGTAAAACTATGATCGTAAAAAGTAGATATAATATTAGAAATAACATTATATATTGATTAAAAAAATACTAAGATTATATTATTTTTCACACTTTTTATAACAAAATTTAGCAGTGCTGCAGATAAATGCACTGAAGATAGATCGAGATATTTTGTCTCCTTTATCTATCCCCTCTGTGTCCTCTATCCAATTTTTGGTATCCTAAATGGTGTCTAATCAATAATATCATGTCACGTCACCTTAAAAAGTTTAAAATGCTTTAAAACTGATTTTTTTATATTTTAAAATCTAATTTTCTATCATTGATGTGTCAAAACTTAATTAATTAGACATCATTTAATATACTAAAATTGGACATGAGATGTCAATCCTCCAATGAGATTGCACCACGTCAATATAAAAACTAGACATCAGAGAAAAGAGAGGAACACAAAAGCCAAAGGTAACGCCGTTTAATATTTTCGTTGTCTTCTCTCTCCTGACGAAGTCCCCCCTGTCTATGGTGACCCTTCCAAATTGTTAAGAAATTATAATTCCCCTTTTATTTTCTCTGTTAGCCCCTCTTAATATTTTTATTTTTTTTCAAGGAAAGTCCCCTTAAAATTTTAGTGTTTATTAGACTATTCATTTAACTTAAGATTTGGTTTAATATATGCCTCCTAAATAAATTTCCTGACTTTGTCCTGATCACCTCGGAGATGATCGTCTAAATAAATGCCGTAATGCCATACAGCTCTTCTTGTAGTCAATGATCAAAACTATAATGCTGTAAGTATTAGCTTGAGTGCTTGTTTATTCAATTAAATGCCCTGCTATTCTTTTATGTGTGTTTATTTGCTTGCTTTTATTCTTAATTAAATAAAATGTTAGTGTATGAGTGTCAGGGTTTCTATATGTGAAAAAAAAAAAAAAAAAAAAAAAAAATTCAAGGTTTTGAGTACTTGAGTTGTTTTGTAACTAAAGATAAAAGATCTTTAGTAATGCCTACCACCTGTTCGATGAAAATTCTCTGCGACCATTTTTTTTTTTTCCCTCTTTCTGAGAAAGTGTTTCTCTATGCTTTTGTAATAAGGGAAAGTAAGAATGTTGACTGAAAGAAAAAAAAAAAAAAAAGTAGCTTTAGACGGTTTTAGAAAGCATCAATTTCGATATGATTTCCTCACGGGTGGTCATGTCTACCAGCCGCCAATGTTCCTCTCCAGAAGGGACTTCATGGATGAAGCTAGCTTCTTTGAGCTTCCACGCGCTCCAAAAGTTCCAAACTAAATGTTCTCATGAGAGGTCGTGAGACCAGCACAAGTGGCGAGTCTCGACTCTGATGACGAAGTGCCTCTGCACCATCGACGGTGAGCTGCTACGGTGCCAGTGGGAACTTAGGAGGAAAGGAGACTACAAAAAATTGAACGAATGTTAGCTTTGGCACTTTTGCTTCTTTTCTCGATCAAGTGTTCAGCGCTCATTCGAGGAAGGAATTGTAGACGGAGTTTTGGAGATATTGTTGAGATGAGTTTTGGAAATGTGTGTTAGATTAAATAAAACTGTTTAGAGTGAAAATATATAAAAATTTGAAATGTGTTCAGAAAGATATATCAATATGAATCTTTCTTCGCTTATCTCGAAATTCTATGCAATTTATAAAAGAAAATCATTTCATATTTACTAGAAATAACAAAGTTATAAACTTTTAAAGTTTAGTTTACTGTAGATATTTGGATTTGTAAATAGTAAAAAGTAGTTTTGACTTCAAGAAAAAAACAAAAAAATTTTTTGAAAATGTTGTTTCCAAAACCTGATCCCCCAAACGAGCCCACGGTTTTTAAATTGACGTGTATGTTTTTAATGATGTGATGTAATCTAATTGGGGGACAAAGATGGGATAAGGAGAACGAGACGGGCGATCTCGGTCCACTGAAGACGGTTCAAACAGTCCCTTCATTGTCCCTCCTTTTGTTTTACTACCGTCAATAGCTTTGAATGGTGTGGATTCAAATGATTTGACTCCCGTTAACATGCTTTGGCCTATGTCAACACAAATCAAACATATGCACACAATTCATCATCCCAAATCATCATAAAATCATCTTAAAGTGCTTTCCATCAAATATTAACGAAATTTTACTCATTATTTTTACCCATGTTCTCATAAAAGACATGCATGCATTCCTCGAACGTATCAAGTTCCTCGCTATTGTCACCTCCATCATCACTTAATAAATCGTTAATAATGCTTAATTAAGTTGTAATCTATCATCCATCAAATCATCTTAATGGTCATAAATGAATACGTAACCTTTCCGGTGTTACATACATAATGGATATATTCATAGTTGTGTATCCTTGATCTAAGGTAGAAAGTAGATTCTAAGCAAGATAAGTACAAACTTTGTCTACAATATGCAAATGTATATATGTTATTTTCAATTATTGCCATGATTATATGATGCCATGATTGAAGTATGTCATGTTAACAAGTACGTTGTATTTTATAAGCATGCCATATTTACAAGTACGTCATGTTTTACAAGTATACTATATTTTACAAGTGTATATGTTTACATGTATGCCAAGATTTGTAAGTATATATCATGATTTGTAAAGATGCCATGTTTTTTGAATATGCCACGATTTATGACTATGACATGATTTTAATAAACCATGATCAAGCAAAAGCATTATGACTTATAATATCGTAAATTTAAATTCATAGTCTAATACTGAGTCTTATGAAAAAGACTACAAGTAGGACTATGTCATAATGCATACTCATCATGACTTAAGTTGTAATATTAAGACAAAACAAGTTAAAAGTGTTATATCAACCTCTCGATCTAAGGAGAGGATTAGTAAATTTTTTATGATCTCAGTATCGTTAGGGATCTTGCAACCCTAACCTTTTGAGCACTTCGTGCACTTAGTATGTACACTAGGGTCCGCCTGTTAAGTAAAAATAAGAGATCCATAAGTAAACATAATTGGAGCATGCATTTATACATTACCAATGATTATAATGTTTTGCAATAAATGTTTATATTTATTAAGCCAAAGCTCATCAAATAATTTTCATACTATAGACAATAAACCTGCAGCCTGACTTGCTTAGCGTGCAAGCAATGGAACAAGTGAAGGGTGGTGTAAGATTCCACCACGCAAACCTTTTCCTTAACTATATATTTTGGTTTATAATTTGCAATTTGAATTATCTTAAATTTATGTTAATTCAAGACTTATGTTATAAGTAAGGGTAAAGTGGGATTTTATAATTTTGCAAGACAAGTAATATATGTATAAAGTATGCAAGTAAGTTAAGTTATATATATGCATGATAAATTAGTGTGAACAAGTTTTAGTCATGGTAAAGTTTACTTATACCATATACTTTATATTATATTATGCTATGAAAAAAAATATATATATTCCTAAATTTTCAAGTATTTTGATTTAAGAATTTCTAATATTAAGTATGGTTTAGTAACGACCACGTAAGTTGGATCATTACATCTAATTTAATACTATTATGAAAGTACTATCGTTGAAGTCAAAAATAAGAAATCCTGTTGGGATCTCCTTTTCCAGTGGGAAGGATCGTCATAGTGTAAATTAGAAGATAGAATTAGAATAATATATGACGATTTCCCACAATATTCAAAGGATCATGATTGAATTGACATGTCCATCAAATTAACCTTTGTTTTTTATTAATTTCATTTGTTTTTCTCTATGACATTATTGAGTTTGGAAAATACTTTTGGGAAGTTTATGGCAAGCTTTAAAGTCGTTGCAAAATACCATTAGTTTTTTCCTTTGACGTTGAAATTTTGGCTAATAATTTGTATAATAAATTGTTCAAATGTCAATTTTCATGTGAAACGCAAATGGCACAAATGACGTAATAAAGACATTTTCAAGCCATGCACGCGTTTTCATGCTTGAACTCTTCAGGTAAATCTAGTGCACATAAGGATACAGATAGTGTAGGTCGTCATACACACACACACACACGTGTATAAATGTATGTGTGTGCATATATGCACATAAGATTACTACTCAATTAGCAGCGCCACAGAAGTCATGAAGATTTCTTCTGCCATTCGTTTAATAATGCTGATGGTGCTCTTAGCAGCCAACATTTTTGGAACGCAAAATCATTCGGCCAATGCTGCAGGTGCGTGTATATATATATATATACACATCTATATATGGGGCCTCTTTGAGTGTCGTAATTACTTTTTTCCGGCACAATGTCAGAATTAATTTTTTAACCGTTAGATTAGGAGATCTCTTCATGGTGCTTCAAACTTTATTCTTTAATGTTTTTAAACTTATTATATGGGTTCGCTTATTTATTTGATTTTTTAATTGTCTTTACCTACTTAGTAGGTTGGTTGTTTTTTTTTTTTTTAATTTTTTTTTTTAACTTTTGCTTAATGCACCACGTGTCGCCATCATAGTTCACGACATGGTGTTGGTATTTACAATTGCGGTACCGTAGTAGAATCCCATATACTTATATGTGAAGAGCAATGAGCTTTTTAATAGATGTTAAGCCTATTTAAACATTACTTTACGAAAGAAGAAGTGAAGAGCAATGAGCTTTTTAATATATATTTAATATATGTGTATATATATTTACCTGAACAAGATCTGTTCTATAGGGGAGTATCTCTATATCCTTGAGTCATGATAAGAAGACAAGAACCTCAACCTGGTGGATGATTCATGACTGTGTGATCAGAACGTGATTAACCGCCTAATGGTCTCCTGGCCCATCTCAGCTATAGAGGATCGTTGTCAGCCGTTTGATGCCTGACAGGCCTTCTTCTCTAAAAAAAAAAAAAAAAAAACTGAGAGAGAGAGAGAGAAATAAATATATGCTTTCATTATATTTTGAAAGATTTGAATGTCTACCAACTTATTGAGATGTGTTAAAGTTCGTTGATTTCTCTTTCACTATATATAAATATATTTGTATACTTCTCCGAATTAGTTTCGTTTAAAAAAAAAATTTTTGACGAAAAAATTTTAAATCAAAAAAATTTTAAAATTCCCTATGCTTGTATTACATGCTCATGACCATTCGAAATGAAACATAGCCTAAACGTAGTTATTGTTGTTGTTGTTGTTGTTTTGTTTTGCTTTTTTTTAGCAGATCAGGTGGCACGGAATTTGAGAGAGAAGCCTAGTCCTCCGCCCCCTCCTTTTAGAGCGCCAACTGTTCAACATAGGCCTTTCCAACCATCTCCTAGAAGACCGCCACCTCCGAGACAAAAGCCACCGTGTCCTCCAAGAAGGCCGCCACCTCCTCAACATTTTTAATGATCAATCACATCCTAATCCATACATGGATATATATATATGGGACACCTTTTATGGGATACAGCATAACATGGGACATTAAAGTTTTTTATTTAATAATTTATAATAAATAATTGATTTATATGTAATTTTATATTTAAAATTTATCAGATGATATTATTTAAAAATTAATATAAAAATAAATATTATTAAAAAATATTATATTTAAATAATATGATTAATGTAATATAATGCAAATCATTTATAGCTGTCTTATATTATGTATCTCACAGCCGCACCCAATACATATATTTATATATATGTGGAAAGGTCTTGGGTCCGGTGGACTGACAAATCCAATAAATCAAGCTGAACCGTTTGATTGGAGATGGACGGTCACGATTTGAGGGTGAGACTAAAGGGCATTCTAAAATTCTTATTGCAGTAGTAGGTGTGTAGGGTGCAACAGATGGACAGAGTAATAAAATATAGAGCAATGTTATTAAACCCAAGCAGGTTTCTATCGGCTAGTCTGATGCGGCACTTGGGAAGGCGTGTCTAAACTTTTTTTTTTTTTTTTTTTTTCCTTTTCTTCTGAGTTGTTGACCCCAATTAGCAGTAACAAACCCTTGCAGCAGCTTCTTCTCCAGTTTCTTCTTCTTCTTTTCTTTTCTTTTTCTCCGAAAAAAAAAAAAAAAAAAATCTCAAGAGCACTGAAATTCATTTTCACCATTTTTTTTTTCCACCACATCGTTTTTGTAGTTCTATTTCCTTTCCAAGTATATTAACCCAAATCTACAAGAAGAATGAGTTTCAATCACAAAATCTTCTCCTATTGCTTGCTTAGACTCGTATAACAAAGAGAGTTTCTTTTTTTATTCGTCAAGATCTAATTCCTCTCCTTTATTGTTTTTTCTATTTATTACGTGTAAACTCCTTAAATCATCTAACTCTTACGTTGATTTTTCCATTGAGTGAGGAATTTTACTTTTGATTTTAGAAAACAGTTCATCAAAAAGGAGCAGTACGAAAACTAAGATGCAGTTTAGTTTATTGATCCACATACTAAGGAATCTCCTAGACAATCAAGATAAACAACACACCTAATTTTGGGGAGAGAAAACCGGTGAGCTGTGAAAATAGATCAATTATGGATCATGAAATACCAAACTGAGAAAAGAGTGAAAAAAAAAAAAAAAAAGTAAAAAAAATACAAATCTAACATGTCATTCTTTAACAACATGATGCAAGTCCTCGTTTAAAAAATACATCTTACATGCCTTTTTTCACAGATAAAATTTCTTCCACAACTCTACCTCATACATTACACAATCCCACGTCCCGATTTCTTTCAACAACACTGAAATTACTTCCTTGCCCCTTTGCCGATTATTTTTTAGTTTTCACCAATTGTCAAGTTTGACTTCTTCAACCTTTCTATCAGATCCAAATGGCCTGCTAGTCTTTAGCTAGCCTTTCTACATGTGTGTCCTCATGCGGTTGGCTCTGACGTCTCTACTCCCCCACGTCATCATCGGTTTCATGCGATGCCAGATTGAAGCTTATGCCTATATTTATATGCATATGGCATTTCTTTTGTCCCTCCCTTGAGAACATCCTCAATGTAATAGTTAAATTACTGTTTCAATGGTAAATTTTAGTATTTAGATAAAAATAATAATACTCTCTAATAAAGTGTTATCTTTAATCCTTAATTTATTATGAAATTGTCTTTATTTTTTTCATGGTATTATCATTGCAATTTTTTAAAATTCATCTAAGAGTAATTGGCATAAATAGTACTTGAACTCTTTAGAAGTTGATTGTTTGGTTCGTGCTTTTTAATTTTGGCCGAGAAGATCTTAAATTTTTTAAATGGTGACAATCTTATCCTTTCTGTGCAAAACCGTTAAATTTTTGATGGAATGAATCATGTGCAAAACATGTGCCCTAATATGAAAAGGCATTTTTAGTAATATATCAAATAATTTAATTTAACAAAAAAACTCAAAAACAAAAATAAGGAAAAAAAAAAAATGTTTCTCTATCCTTGCTCCTCTCTCTATCCTTTCTCAATCTATGATATCCTCTCCCGGCCTATGAACTCCACCGCCATCACAATCTCAACCTCACTCACATATCCCTCTCTCTCTTCACTTGTGGTTTGTCGGAGCTCGGCCTTCGGAGGTAGGCCGTTGGTGGTAGGGGTTGGTGAAGGAAGGATGATATTTTTAGTTTGCAAATAAAAAAACTTTGAACGGCCCAGAGCCTCCTTTGGCCAGATCCAAGCGAACCAAAGCCCCCTCCGGCCAGATCCGAGCAAACCAGAGCCCCCTCTAGCTAGATCCGCGAGACCTAGAGCCCCCTCCAACCAGATTCGAGTGAACTAAAGCTTCTTCCAGGCAGATCCATGCATCCTAGAGCCCCCTCCGGCTAGATCCAACCGAACCAAAGCCCCCTCCTGCCAAATCCGAGCAAACTCCGGCCAAATCGCTGCCACTCGAGGGCGTGGGGGGGCATGAGCTCACCATCGGCAAGGGAGGGGGCTCAACGACGGAGAAGATTGGGGAGGGGGGGGTGACTAGGTCTCTCTCTCTCCTTTTTTTTTTTTTCTTTCTTTTTGTGGTATATTGGGTATTGTTTTCAAAAAAAAAAAAAAAGGGTATTTTCGTCTTTTAACGGGTAATCCAAATTATGTGATGGGTCATGTGACCTTTTTCATTAGAAGCTTAACGGAATTAGACGGAAAGGGCTAGATCACCAACATTTAGAGAATTTAATATCTTTTTAGTCAAAATTAAAAAAATAATGATCAAACCGTTACCGTTTCAATAGATTAGGGACCATTTAGGTCAATTACTCTTCATCTAAAGTCTAAAATTTTACTTTTATAAGGTCCACAATAAGGATGATGATTATAATATTAGAAATAACATCATATATTGATAACGGCCTAAGATAATATCATTTTCACATTTTTTCAAAACAAAATTTAGAAATGCCATGGATAAATGCGCTGAAGATGTACCGAGATCTCCAGCCCCTTTTTCTACCCTTCCTGTCCCCCAATGAGATTACACCACGTCACTTGACATGTCAATATAAAAACTGAACATCGAATATATAGAAGAGACTAACACAAAGACTTCCAAAGCTAGCTAACACCGTCTGGTATTTTCGTTGTAATCTCTCTCCTCGATTCCAAGTCCCACTAAGCATGTAGAATCTCTCCAACGGCAGCTTCAGAGTCAGGACTCGCCGCTGGTGCTGGTCCCACAACGTCCCATGACCATAAGCGCTCCAAAAAGTTCCAATCTAAATGTTCGCATGGGAGGTTGTGATCTAGCAGAAGTGGCGAATTTCGACTCTGATGACGGAGTGCCTCTGCACCACGGACAGGGAGCTGCAACAATGCCAGTGGGAATTGAGGAGAGAAAGAAGACCAATAAATAGTTAACGGACGTTAGCTTTCGAACTTTTCTCGATCAGTATCCAGGGCCTGTTTGGGAAAAGAGACGAAATTTTAGAGATATTTGAATTGGAGTGAAGATTAGTTATGAAAATGTTTTTTGGTTGAAAAAAATAAATTATTTGAAGTGAAAAAGTATACAAACTTGAAATGTGTTAATATATATATATCAATATAAATATTGTTTTGTTCTTCTCAAACTCTATGCAATTTTAAAAAAGTTAATCTCAGTTAGACTAAAAAATAAGAGTTTATTGTAAATATTTGAAAATGGGAATAGTAAAAAGTAGTTTTAAGTTAAGAAAAAAGACCAAAAAAAAAAAAAAAAGTTTTAGAAATGTTTCCAAAACCTCTCCAAATGACCCCTTAGTTTTTACAATTACCGTGGTAGTTTTTAATGGTGGTGTAATCTGATTGGGGGGACAGAGATGGGAAAGGAAAACGGGCACACGAGATCCTGGTCCATTGAGGACAATCTAAACAGTCCCTTCATCGTCCCTCCTTTTGTTTTACAACCGTCAAAAACTGTAATAGTATGGATTTAAATAAGAGTGAATTAGTAGGAAATTCTTCCAGCAAAAAAAAAGTAGAAAATTAACCGCAATCCTTATAAAGTAGAGGTTTGCCCCTAACAATTCAGAATACATATGGAGATTTCAAAATCAGAACTTAACTCAATCCTTCCATAATTCGATAGTTGGTACAACATCTTACTTATTTTGAATTGGTCTTAGCATTAATTTAATAGAGTTCAAGCTATGTCTATTATCATACTCTAGCAGAAAGTCTTATTTAAAGACTAGGTGATCTAAGACTCACATTCTTAAGTTATGATCTTATTATTCATGATGCATATACAATGACATGACTAGTAGATCCATGATATAAACTTAAAATCATGACATAGGTGTAATGTATGGCATTTATGTAAGCATGACATACTTTTAGAAAATATGGCATATATGTAAATGTGGCCTACTCGTGAATCATGTCATTAATTTAAACGTGACATATACGTGATTGTGGCATAATCGTAATCATGGAATTATAGTACGACATAGTTAAATTATACCTAACATGACATGTGCCTCATATATAGTTTGAAAATGATAATATTTCTATACCGTAGAAAATGGTTGTACTTACCTTGCGTAAAGTGTCACTGCACTTCAACTAATTTTATGGTCTAGATTTTATAGCCTGAAACCACATCCAAAATGAGTTTTAACTTAACATAGCCTGAAAAAAAAAATCCAAAACGAGGATTAACTAAATTTTTTTGGGATAAAGTTTTATCTAAATTCCTTTTTATTAAAATTATAAAAAAAAAAAAAAAAGTCAGATTTTTAATCGAAGTAAATTCTATGCTAAATTTGGTCATACGGTTATGGTGTATTCTACAAATTTCAAAATAATCCTTATTTAACTCTACCTAAGAAAGAAAGCAGAAGGGTAGGGAATACACAAGTGAACTTACTAGTTTTGGGTGTACTTCAGATGGTTTCTCCAGGTACTTCAGTAGAGAATACAAAATGTGACCTTTACTTTACTGATTTT
>JAFMPE010008774.1:360-16682 GCA_024759925.1 Ficus religiosa | reverse complement strand
TTTTCCATTCATATCTTCGTAAAATGAAATTAATTTCGAAAAATGAAATTAAGGACATTGAAAATTCAAATATTACACGAGATTCCTTTTCAAACCTTATACCTTTCATACTTTCACCCCTTTCCTTCTTCTGCTATTTGCCATATTCAAAACTCTCATTCGTTCAAAGTCTAGTAGCTTTGTCTTTTGAGCCACAACTCCAGGAAAAGAAAAAAAAAAAAAAACCAAAAAAAAAAAAAAGATCAATCTTCTAACGGTTACATCTAGCACAAGCATTTTCGCTTGATTATCCAAGGTACTTTTCCTCTTTTATTTATTTATTTATTTTTTTTTTTCTTTCCCTGCACTACTTTCCAGTGTTTGGTATTTATATATGTGATCTGTTCTTTCTTTCTTTCTTTCTTTCTTTTCAAAATTTTATTTTCTTTGCTTAATTAAAATGTCATATTCATATTTATTAAATTTGAGCACTAGAAGCAACTTAACGGTTTTCTTGTTAACTCTGTGTAGTTTTTTTAAGCTTATTTTCATTTTATTTTTAGATTTTTTAATGGTTACAACCTCTCTTTTCCTTTTCATTATATTGAGGAATTATTGGATGCAGAAATGCTCATTTGCCTATATAATTTTGGAAACTAAGATAAAGTAGGATTAGCACTGATGTCTATTTTTTTTTATTTTGTCTAATTAGGGAAAAAAAAAAAAAAAAAGGAACAAAGTGACCGTGTTTAATCTTATCTGTCTTGACGACAACTATTTTAGCTTGTTTCAACAGTGGAAATTAAGGTTCTTGTTCATTTTGCCACGGGTGGATCATAGGTGAGCGCCTAACATTTTTTGTACCTTACAATTTTAATGTTGTATTGGGAAATTTTCTAACTCCTTGGCTTGTTTAAAAAAAGAACACATATCGCTTTAGGTTTGAACATGAAGTACAATTAAAATCAAGCTTTTTATTTGTTTTTGAGCTCATAATCTTTTTGCTAGAGCTTCTAGCTTTTATTAATGTTGCATTTACTTCGTTTACAAATAATTCTATGTCACAACTTTGAATATCGTAGTTACTGTTAACATACAAAACACGTCCTTGTTTCTTTCTTTAAAGAAAATGTGATTTCTTGAGCTCATTTTTTAAAACTCAATGTCGTTTTTATTTTTTGTCTCTTCATTTTATCTTATATGTTACAAGTAATTGAACAAGACACATTATGTGTTTTTCCCCCCTCTTCTTCTTCTTCTTCTTCTTCTTGTTTTAACATAAGAATAAGGAATTTGAACTCTCTACCTTATGGTTGAATCAGATATGAAATTACTATCAAACTATACACGCAACCACAAACAATATGAGTTTTTATTTCTATTTTTCTGGTAATTACAATATGAGCTTTATTAAATTTATGAAATTGTACAAGTAATTGTACTAAAGGGCATCTAGGTTTTTACATTATGACAGAGCCATTTTCTCATCTAAACATGAGAATATCTTTACTGTGTCGATCAACACATTAAGATTTATATATATATATATATATATATATATATAAAATAACGTTTATTTTTTGGAAGTTATAATTGCACTCACTAATTTTATAATTACTCCCACCAAATTATTTTTTTATTAAAGATTTATAATACTATTGTCATAATACCTGATTTAACCCTATCATACACCCACTCTAATTTTAATTTTGATTTGATTTATAAAAACAAAATCTATAACAAATATTAGGGGAAAAAAAACTTTGCTTATTTTAAATTTTTTTCTATATAAAAAAGTAAAATAGCCCTATATTTTTAACCACGTTCTCATAACATTCTTCTTCTTCCTGATAATTTTCTAATACTTCTTCTTAAAAAAAAAAAAAAACTATTTTTTTGGGGAAAGAAGATGGTAGGAAAATTTAGAGTTCATTGAAGTGAAATAAGGGATAATATGCGGGGTATTTTTGTAAAGATCGTTTGCGGGAAGAAATAAATTTAAAAAGGAATTTGAAAAAATAAATCTCTTTATTGTAAACGTTGGATATGCTTATTAATTTCTTCAAAACATACTATATTTATTCATAGTTAATGTGCGGTGTATAACTTCAGCAATAAAATAAAATAAAATAAAATAAAATAAAATAAGATGTGGGGATGTATAAAGGAGTATTTTTAACGGATTTTAATATAATTTTATTATGGGATAAAATGATAATAATCATAGTTTATAATTTAGAGGAGACGTTCATAATTTTTATGAGTGTAAATAGAATCACCATAATTTTTTTGGTAAGTCATCTTATTGATACCAATTCGTGGTCCAGTTTGCTTCACCCGTTTCACGCCATACTATTTAAATTGTGTTGGCTATTTTAACATTTTGTATTTGGTTTTTCAATAAAAAAAAAAAAAAAAGTATATAACAAAATGAAGTTGACTGGTCGGTTCCTCCAAGGGAACATAAAATATTGAATAAAGCCAAAAAACCATTACCGGTGAAAAGACCAGATCCACTTTATAAGATTCTAGTTGTCACATCGATGATGGTTGAAAATATATAAATAATATTAGTCAGAACATCGCAATTAGCAGCATACTTAAAGATGTAGTAGACTGCTTTTTTTTTTTTTTTTTTCGCCTACACTTTCTCGTGTTTGGTATCTTCATAAATATTTTTTCTTTTCTTAATTTTTCTTTTCTTTTCTGAATTAAAATTTCGCATTCACATTGACTAAACTGAGTAACAGATGCAACTTAACGGTTTTATTTTTTGTATTTTATTTTTAAGGTTTGTTATGTTATGCTTTTCATTTTATGTTTAGATGTTCTATGATTTTCACTTTTTTCATGATGGAAACAATGATTATTTGCAATAAAGTAGAATTAGCAGTGATGACCTCCTTTTTTTTTTTTTTTTTTTTGTTTTTCAATCTAATTAGGCGAAAGAAGAAAGAGGCCGCGTTTGATCTTGTTTGTCTTGACGTGCGATAACTATTTCAACTTGTTTCGACCGTAGAAATTAAGCTTCTTATTTATTTTAACCGTGGGTGGTTCACAAGGTGAGGGTCTAACTCTTTTTTGTACCTTACAATTTTAATGTTTTTGCAAAAAAATTTCAACTCCATGGCTTCTTTGAAAGAGAACATATATATATATATATATATTGCTTTAGTTTAAAACATGAAGCACAAAATCGAGCTTTTTGTTTGTTTTTTGAGCTCATAATCATTTCGCCAAATTTTTTTTTTCAAATAATTATATGTATGTCACAATTATAATATCGTAGATACAGTTAGGTTAATTTTCTAGCTCAATTTCTTTGCTTCCAAATATTTTTTTTAGGGCGTATAATCGTTTGGTCCCTCTTTGTTTTACAAAATTATGATTAAGTACTTAATCCTTTTCTCTTTATTAAAAAATATTTGAACTCTATTAAAAAGTGTAAAATAGCTATTTTTACAACAATGTTGAAAATTGAATAGAACAAATCACGCATAACACATGTGAATTTAATCATACAATTTTTTTTCCTTAATTATCCTTAACATTTTGGCTTTGTTTTTCATTAAAGAAAAGGGGGGGGGGGGGGGGGGGGGGGGGGAAGGATTAAAGCCAGCAAACCATTGGCAGTAAAATGACTGAATCCACTTTGTAAGATTCTTGTTGTCACATTAATGTTGAATTATATTATAATATATTAGTCATGATATCGAAACAAGCAACATAATTAAAGATGTATTCTACCCAAAAAATAATAATAATAATTAAACTTGCAGTGGACTGTTTTTAACCTCAATCCATATGCACTAAATATTGAATATTAAGATTGTCATTACTACACAAATTAAAAAAAAAATTAAAAATTTGAACTGTCTGCTTCCATGTGACCTTTAAAAAAAATTGTTATTACACAGCTTCCATGTGAATTGTTACTACTATTACGGACGAATTAGAATTAAGATTACTATTACTCCATAAATAAAAATTAATTATTAATAAAGACCAAGGATCTTTATGGCACTACACATAGTTATACTTTACTCTTACTATTAAATCTTAATCAAATTAATCTAAAAAAAAATACTCTTAACCAAATTTAGTTAAATTTACAAAATTTTTTTAATTTCGGTATCATTGAAAAATGATATACCAGATGATCCATACTAGATTGAGTTCTCTCTCCTTTTCTTTCTTCTGCTATTCGAGATAATTGACTTGTTATGAAAATTTCCTTTTTCTTTCAAAGAGTAGGATAATAATCTTATCAGCCAAAAAGAGATTGATAGACTTCTAACAGTTACAAACTGGCACAAACATTTTAGTATAAAAAATAAAATTAAAATTAAAATTAAAACCTAGCACAAACATTTTCACTAATACTTGAAACTTATGCCTGTTCTTTTTTCTTTTATTTATTGATTTGTTTGTTTATTTGCTAAAAAAAATATTTGTATTCATGTTGATTAAATTAAGTATTAGCAATTGTCGTTTGCCTATATTATGTTAGGAAGTAAGATTATGATTTGCTTATAGTGACGGATCCAAAAATTTTTCTTTGTAGAGGCATACATATGGACAAATTTTTTAAAGTAACTTTATAGGATAAAAAGTTTAATATTTTTTATTGTAACGAAATTTTGTTTTCATGTTTATTACCATATAATTACTATTACATATTGTTTTTTATATTTTGAAAACTTTGTGAAATTTATTCTTGAACTTTATCTCAAATGTTGTCATAAATGAAAGTTTCTAGCTCATGATTTGTTGTTTGTTGTTTGTAATTACTGATTTAAAATTAAATTTCACTTTAATTTGACACCATCATTTTTCCTTTTAAAGATAATTCTTTTTTACTAATAAATAAAAACTTACACTCATCTCAAAAAAAAAAAAGAATTTACACAGACAAACAAATATTCAAATTGTTGATAGTTTTAAAATAAAAAAAAAAATTTTAAAACCAAATAAAAGTTAAAAAAAATCAGAAAGAAAAGTAGATAAAGAAACTAGGAGGAAAAAAAATAAGAATCAAATGTTGGTGCTGATATTAAAATATAAGAATAATTTGAGTGTTAGAAGGCATATTTAAGGAAGGAAAAAAAAAAAAAAAAAAAAAAAAGCTATTCAGTTTTTTTTTTTTTTTTGGGGGGGGGGGGGGGGGTGCATTTGAGAAAAAAACTTTTGAGAGGGGACAAGTTACAAATTTTAAGAAAATATGATGGTAAAATTTAGAATTCAAGAAAATGAGGTGGGCTCGTGTACCCTCCAACCCTTACACAAATCCGTCCTTGTCTACTTAATTGAAGTAGTGAAAAAAATAAAAAAAAGAGACTGAGTTTTCATCTGTTTTGATAACAACTATCTTTACATCTTGTCTTGACAATGGATAATTTATTGTTTATTTGGCTGTTTGCTCAAATTGAATTCTACTTGAAAATCCCTGATATCAATTATTTCTTCTCATAGTTTATTTATTTATTTTGTAAATGTCCTCCATATTTAATACCGCCTTTTAGCTTCCATTCATATTCTTGGCACTTACTTTTCTTTTTCAAATAATTAAACGCCATAAATTAATGTTGCTATGTTAGTTTTCAAGCTCAGAATGTTTGATTGCTTATGGAGTTTGAGTTGAACAAGTTATTGTAACAAAAGCCATCTGAGTTTTTACATTATGAGAAATATGTTTTCTCATCCAAGCTTGAATGTTGCTAATCGAATCCTTAATGAATTAAGATGTAGCAATTCAAACGATGTGCTGATCTTTACTGTGTTACTCTTCACGTTAATTTTTTTCCCCTAAGACTTTAGGATATTTTGGCAATATTAATTACAAAAAAAATTTCTGAATAGGCCCTTCAATATACATGTTGCCCAATTTTCAAAACAGGGTTTACCGGCAGACATAATAAATAGATATATATGTGTGTGTGTGTGTGTGTGTATAATCTTCAGCCATTAAGTTATTTAAACACATATATCCCTCAAAAGAAAAAAATTAGTAAAGCACATATGTATGGCACTATGATTTAATATTTTGGAGTTGGTATTTCAAAAAACTGAACACGACTGGTCCGTTCATCCAATGAAACATAAGTTATTAAATAAAGTCAAGAAACCATTAATTTGCAAGATTCTTGTTGTCGGATCCAGATTTTCCATTAATTAACTTCTAATTTTTTTGCTATTTTCAGCTTTCATTCAAGTAATTAGATAACTTCATATGCCTCACAATAATAAAAAAATATACAGCCCGACCAAAAATATTTTTATATCTATACTATATTGTAGAAGGTGAGAACGAGGAAGTATAAAATTTTGCACTTTCACTTTTGTTGAACCAATCCAATGGCTCAAACTCACTCTTTTTTTTTTTTTTTTACTTGATTTAAATTTAATAGTATAGGTATAATCCACAGTCTCTCTTTTTATTTTTTATTTTTTAATAAATTCCTTTCAAAGACCTGATTGCCTCATTTGCCTTCAATGCATTATATTTCATAATATATCTTTTTTTTTTTTAATTTCTTATTCACAATCACAAGCATAGCATTAAATTTAATTAGCACCATTAAATTTTTTTTTCCCTTTCAACTTTAAATATTTTTTTCCCACTTTCTTTCTTCGTATTTAAATTATCTGAAACGTTTAATTTCAATACAATTTTTAATCATATTCAAGTAAAATTATTAGCTTTTTGAAAAAGGACAATTAGTAAATGCACTAAAACCAAAATTTATAAACTACTTATTACATAGATTTGTAAACTTTTGATTTTAGAAAAATTTACATTTTTACTGAAAGAAATGAAATTAAAATTTTCTATTTGTATTTTGCTTTTTAGATTCATGATATTGTTTGGAAATATGCATTAAAATGATTTCAAATTTTTACCAATTACATCCAAGTTTATACCCTTTTAAAGTGGCTGTCAAATGAAATAACCATGTTATACATATATTTCTTATTTCAATACAGTATTGCGTAAGACCAGTCTTTCATGAAGGACCAAAGACAAGTACCATTAAAATAGGTTTATTAATATTTATAATTTGCTATTTTTCTTTAATTACACTTTGAATGGCCTTCCAGTGCAAGTATTGTAACACAATATAATGAGAAACGATTTAATACTTTATATTAGAGATGTGAATGTCATAATTTTTTGAAGTTGAAGTCTAATTATTGTTTATATTTGCCTATATACTTGTATAATTTCAGTTCCTAAAAGAAACCAATGGCTGAACTTCTTGTGGGAGGAGCTCTTCTGTCTGGCTTCATTAACGTCCTGTTTGAAAGGCTGGCTTCTAAAGAGCTACTCAGTCTCTTTCAAGGAAAGAAATCCATTCCTAAGCTGCTTAAGGAGTTGGAGCTCAAGTTACGATCGGCTAATAAACTGCTGAATGATGCTGAAGAGAAACAACTCACAGATGAAGACGTGAAGAAGTGGCTTGATGATGTTAAAGAAGTGGTTTACGAAGCAGACCACGTGATGGACAAAATCAACACCGAAGCTTTGCGGCGCAAGGTGGAAGAAGATGAGCAATCTGGAAGCATAGCCAGAAAGTTCTTCAAGTTCTTGCCAAGCTTATATAGTGCATTTGACAACACTATAGAATCCGAGATACTGGAGATTCTTGTTACGTTAGATCTTCTCTTGGGGCGTAAGGATGAGCTTGGTCTTAGAGAAGGTGTTCATCAGAACAGACCTCAAAGATTACCTGCTTCGATGGTGGACGCTTGTGATGTCTATGGAAGGGATGCTGAGAAGGAGGCTATTGTTAAGTTGTTGTTGTCTGAGCATAATGGTGGGCAGAAGCTCTCCGTGATTCCTGTAGTGGGCATGGGTGGTATCGGCAAAACCACTCTTGCTCAAATTGTTTACAATGATAGAAGGGTCCAAGATCATTTTTCCTTGAAGGTGTGGGTAACTGTGTCAGAGGAGTTTGATGTTTTGAATCTTACGAGAAAAATAATTGAGGCGATCACTTCTAAGAAATGTGATATTCAAGACCTATATCAACTTCAAAATGCACTGAAGGAGAAAGTGATGGGGAAAAGATTTCTTTTCGTTCATGATGATGTTTGGAACGAAAATTATGATCTTTGGGATGCTTTAAAGAGCCCTTTCGACTTTGGAGCAGACGGGAGCAAGATTCTTGTGACAACACGCAGTGAAATTTTTGCATCAAAGATGGGCACTGTTCCAACTGATAGTCTAAAGATAATGCCGGCTGATGATTGCTGGAAGTTGTTTGCACGCCATGCCTTTGTCAATAGAGGCTCTGGGGTACATCCGGATTTGCAAGAAATAGGCAAAGAAATTGTTAAAAAGTGCAAGGGTCTACCTTTAGCAATAAAATCAATTGCTGGGGTTTTACGCTCTCTATCAAGTTCAGAGGAATGGAGAAGGATCTTGCAGAGTGATGTGTGGGATTTGCAATTTCAAGAAAATCAGAAGAACAAGATTCTTCCAGCATTATGGTTGAGTTACCAGTTCCTACCCCCAAACTTGAAACGGTGCTTTGCTTATTGCTCAATATTCCCTAAAGATAATGAGTTTTGGGAGGATGACAAAGAAACCATAGTCTTGTTGTGGATGGCAGAAGGACTTTTGCAACCTGAAATAGGAAAGAGTACGGAAGATGTTGGAAAATCATACTTGAATGATCTAATATCAAGGTCTTTCTTTCAGCGATCAAGTGTGCATGGAATACCAATTCTCCTAATGCATGATCTTGTGCATGATTTAGCTATGCGTGTTTCAGGTGAGTTTTGCTTCACGTTGGATGGTTGTGATAACTTGGATGGCTTTACAAGCAAGACTCGTCATTTGTCATATCGAAAAGATACTGAAGACATAACGAAGTTACAGGGTCTGTCCAAAACCAAGTGTTTAAGGACCCTGCTGGCTTTACCATTGTCTTATGGGCATGCTTACAAGTCAATATCGATGGACCCTATCTTGTGTGAACTATTTCAAGGAGTTGGAGGATGCCTGAAAGTGCTCTCTTTATGTCAATCTAGTATCATAGAGTTGCCTGATTCGATTGGGGATCTAAAGCATCTAAGGTATTTGGACTTATCTATGACAAAAGTTGAAGAAATTCCAAGTTCAGTTTGTACTCTATACAACTTGCAAACACTGTTGTTGTCATGGTGTGAAAAACTTACTCAATTGCCAACCAACACGTGTTCCTTAATCAACCTACGTCATCTTGTGATCAGTGGCACACCTTTAAAAGAAATGCCCCCACAGATGTGCAAGTTGAAGAATCTACAAACATTAAGTGATTTTGTTTTGGGAGAAAATGGTGGGTCTAGGATCAAAGAGTTGGGAGAGCTGAAGTCTTTGCAAGGAAGTCTTCATATTTCAGGGCTTGAAAACGTGGTGGACGTGGGGGATGTTTTACAAGCCGATTTGAAGAACAAGGAATGTCTTACCGAGCTTATCTTGAGATGGAAGCATGACAATATAAGTGATGATTCAACAAAAGAAAAGAAAGTACTTGCTGCGCTGGAACCACATGAAATGGTGAAGAAACTCACAATTTACGGTTACAGAGGTACTATGTTCCCCGATTGGGTAGCATGTAAATCATTTAGTAACATGATTGTAATGTTTCTGGACAATTGTAAAAATTGTTGCTTGTTGCCACCACTGGGGCAACTACCTTCCCTCAGGTATCTTTATATTGAGAAGATGGATGGGTTGGAAAGTATAGGAGATGAATTTTGTGGTACTCCCTCAACCAAGCCTTTTCCATCCTTAGAAAAATTACATATCAAATCCATGGGTTCGCTGGAGAGGTGGTCATTTACTGGAGCTGAGCAAGCACGCGAGATTTTCCCCCGTCTCAATACTCTTCGTATTGAGTCATGTGACAAACTGAATGTGAGACTGTCAGCTGGTTGTTTTCCATCCTTGGAAACAATTGAAATTGGTCGTTGTAAAGATATGGTGGGCGCAATTCTGACAAGTCAAGCAGACATTGATTCCGCATATCCTTCTCTTAAATCCATAAAATTATACCACTGTCCAAGATTGGAGTCGTTTTCAGGAATGGGATTTTCTTCTAATTTAAAGAAACTTGAAATCAGGGAATGCCCAATGCTCATTGCAAACCGTATGAAGTGGGATCTGCAAAGACTCTCCTCTCTTCAAAGCTTAATGCTCGGCGGATTTGAAATTGAAGGAGGGGTGGATTCATTTCCAGAGGAAGGGCTTCTTCCATCCACTTTGACTTCTCTCTCTATCTTTGACTTTGAAAATCTTAAAACCCTAAATGGAAAATCCTTTCACAACCTCACCTCCCTTCAAGAATTGCGAATTTTCTTTTGCAAAGAGTTACAGTGCTTGCCAGAAGATGGGCTGCCCCTTTCTCTTGCTCGTTTGGAGATCTATACCAGTCCTCTGCTAAAACAACGATGCCAGAGAGGAACAGGGGAAGATTGGCCCAAAATTCAACACATCCCCAACATAAAAATCGACAGGAAAGAAATATGATAAAGCAACACGAATTTTTGTCCACCCTCATTCTCTGCATGCTTCAATTTTCCCTTCAGGTACTATACCATTTGTTTTTTTGTTCTGTTTTAATTAATAACGTTTGACTTCCATTTTACTTTGCTTTTACCTGTGTTCCTTTTTATGATTATTTCTTCAATATCTCCTTGTTACTGATTTGGGCTTTGGTTTCCATATGTGGGTGTGAATTTTCTTTGATCTAGTCTAAGGAAGTTGATAAAAATTCATGGAAAAATAGAAATGTTCCATTGTTTCAGAAGTTTTCAACAATCCCTTATCATGTAGCTTTCTGAAATATTAATGTTCCAAATGAAAGTTTTTTCGGTGTTCGATCTAACACATTTTCATATCTTAAATTGCAGACGTAGATTGAACATGTTGCCTAGGAAAAAAAAAAAAAAAAAAAACAAATCTAATCCATAACAGTTTCACTATATGGTCTACAAGTAAACCAGATTTTTTTTTAATCAGACTTGACTTTTTTGTTGCATCTTGTCAAAGACAACTATTCTAACAACTAGAGGGATTTTGGAAATAATGATTGTCCATGCTGTTTTGAATGGTATTGTCTTTATCATTTTTCTCTCAACCATCTAAATATAAAAATGGATAATCTTTGAAGAAACTCAAATGTGAATGATGTCCGCAGAATTTTCAAAACCAGCCACATGCAAGGATGCGAGAAGAATGCCCTTTTATTCTTCAAAGTTAGCAGCACAACACTCACAGGTCAAAATTTTTATTTGTATAATATCCTTTTTGTTTTTCCTTAAGCTCCCAATCTTACCATGTTACTGTATTTATTTCGATTAAACAGGACACTTACTAGGAGTTGCAGTACAAGTTAAGCATGTTGGGACTTGGGAAGAAGATTCCAGCTACAAGTTTAACACAAGGAACCTAGGAATATAAAGTTGTATTCTTTAGAGTTGTCAGACAAATATTCAGAGGTCAGAATTTTCTTTGTGCAATCTTCTTTTAATTTTCACGTAGGATCTCAATCTTACCGTGTTACTGTATTTTTTCACTTAAGCATGATACTTTCCCGGAGTTGCAACATCATGGATTGGACAATTAGTTTCCACCGAGATTTACCGATTATTAATACGAGTTAAACATCTTGCAAATATTTACCAATTGTTCAAGTTACTTGTATGATACATTCTAAGAAAGAGGGTGATGAAGTTTAAACAACAGAACAGGTCAAACATTTTCAGAGGAAGATTTATGCTACTAGGACATGTGTGGTGTGTGACTAGGTTTTTCCCTTTTTTTTTTTAATTTAAAATTAAAATCTTATAATTGTAACATGGATATATATTTATGTGTTGTATATACTTGTGTGTGTGTAATATATTTCATAACCAAATGGGACATACTCAAAGTAGGGCCCTTGGTCTTGTCGTCCATAGACTTACTATAGAACAGGGGAAGATTGGCACAAAATTCAACGCATCCCCAACATATGAATTGACTGGAAAAAAAAAAAAAATTGATATAGCAACATGCATTTTTGTCCCTTCGTATTCTTACCGTGCTCCAATATTCTCCTCAGGTACTATAACATTTGTTTTTAGTTAATAACGTTTGATTTCGAGATTATTTTGCTCTTACATGAGTTTCGTTTTATGCTTGTTTCTTCAATATTTCCGTGTTTTCTTAGAGACTGGTTTGGGGTTGGTTTTCATATGTGGGTGTGAATTTTCTTGGAGCTGGTTTGAAGGAGTTGATCAAAATTCATTGGAAAAAGAGTAATATTGCATTATTTTGGAAGTTTTCAATAATTACCTGTCATACTTTCTGAAATATAAATGGTGCAAATGAAAGTTTCTTCGGTTTTTAATCTAATATATTCTCTCTATACAGGATATGTGGATTATGTGCAGGAATAGATTGAACATGGTTTAAACGACACTTAAATTTCAGCCAAAAAAAGGTTAGTTCACCTCTGCCGTGGCAATTTTTATTTCAATCTTTTTTCTACCCCAAATCCTTTTAGATTTTGTCAAGGAAAAGAACGTTGATGTCTTGCCACTGTGAATAGTTTTTTCAATATGGTTTAGCAATTGTACTTTCTAGTGCAGGTATTGTTACCCAAATTTTACGTGTTCGGGCTAAATTTGAATAAGGCAGTTTTATGATACTTTTTTGCTGTCCGGATCCATAATTGACTGACTATAAATCATTGGAGATAGAGAGGGACAGAGGAAGATTGGCCCTAGATTCATCACATCCCCAGGTTAGAAATCTAAAGAGAAGACATATGATGAGAGCATTCTTCATTTCTGTGCGTCCCTAAACTCCGCATTTTCGAATTCTCTCTTAAGGTAATTTTCTCCTTGTTTTTCTATTGTAATATATTATTGTTACCATTTAGCTAAGAGTACGTTTTGGAGAATTCTGAATCATTAGGGATGTAAAGCGGAGCTGTCCATTATGACTTTCAGGTACCATGCCCTTTGTTTCTTGTTCTCTTTTAGAGAATAACGTTTAACTTCCTTATTAATTTGCTTTTACGTATGTTCACTATTTCTTCAATATTTCCTTGTTACTGGTTTGGGCTTTGGTTTCCATATGTGGGTGTGAATTTTCTTTGATATAGTTTAAGGAAGTTGATTAAAATTCATGGAAAAGTAGAAATGTTTCATTGTTTCAAAGTTTTCAATAATTCCTTATCATATAGCTTTCTGAAATGCTAATATTTCAAATGAAAGTTTTGTCAGTGTTTGATCTAATACATTTTCAAATCTTAAATTGCGGACATAGATTGAACACGTTGAAAAGGGTACTTAAACTTCAGCCCCGAAAAAAATAAATAAAAAATCTAATTCATAACAGTTTCACTATTTTGATCAGACTTTGACTTTTTTGTTGAATCTTGTCAAAGACAACTATTTTAACAACTAGAGGGATTTTGGAAATAATGATCGTCTATTCTGTTTTGAATGGTATTGTCTGTATCATTTTTCTTTCAGTCATCTAAATATAAAAATGGATAATCTTTGCAGAAACTCAAATGTGAATAATGTCCGCAGATGTTTCAAAACCAGCCACATGCAAGGATGCGAGAGGAAGTTCTTTTATTCTTCAAAGTCAGCAGCATAACACTCAGAGGTCAAAATTTTTATTTGTGTAATATCATTTTTGTTTTTGCTTAAGCTCCCAATCTTACCATGTTACTGTATTTTTTTCAATTAAGCAGGACACTTACTAAGAGTTGCAGTACAAGTTAAGCATGTTGGGAGCAACACGTAAATCTGGTAAACAAATCCTTTTGTGAGTTGAGTTGTTTTCATTGTGTCAATACGCGTTGTTTAATGTTGTCTTTAGATGTAGATTTTGTGAAGTTCTATTTGTTAGTCTTTGCGTCCCCAAAGTATGAAACATGCATATCATGAAATATCCAAAAAGTGGAAATTCAAATTCATAACAGTTTCACTAGACGGTCTATATGCAACTTGTCATAGAATACTGTTGTAACTACTAGATGGGTTTTGGAAAGAATGATTTTCCATTTTGTTTTGCATGATACGGTCTTCATTATTTTGCTTACTCTCATATAATTAAAAAAAAATGGATAATATTAGAAGAAACTCAGATGTGACTAATGTCTGCAGATGTAAGTCAGCCACATGCAAGGAAGCGGGAGGAATGTCCTTTTTTCTTCTTCAAAGTGAACAGAACAACATTCAGAGGTCAAAATTTTATTTGTGTAATGTCCTTTTTGTTTTTGCTTAGGATCTAGATCTTACCATGTTTCTGTATTTTTTTGCTTAAGCAGGACGCTTTCTAGGAGTTGCAGCGTCATGGAATGAACAAGTTTCCATCGAGATTTACCGATTCTTAATGCAAATATTGAACAATTATTCAAGGAACTGGTCTGGTACATTCTAACGAAGAAGGTGATGAATTTAAACAACAGAACAAGTTAAACATCACCGGACGAAGATTTTAGCGACTAGGACAGGTTTGGCGTATGACTAGTTTTTGCTTCAATTTTTGCCCTTTGGCTGGCCAACGGATTGGGAAACTTTTGAATAATAAGCAGAATTACTGGCGAGAGTTATTTAAGCAGCTGTTGATAAAGCAACTTTGATCTTCATCAGGATTTTTGCAGAACATTTGAATCGTGCTTATCTCTTGTAAGAATCATGAACCGAAGGCCGATCTAGACATAGTACTTCGTATATTATGCGTTGAAATGAGAATGGTACTCAAATCACTTCTGTGCCAACGAGTATCAATCTAATCTCACTGAATTCCCAAACTTCTGCTTTGGACCTCCTAGGTAAATATGCACTCTTTTTCCCTTTCAGTCTTTTTCCCACTGGGTTTTGGCTAAAAGGTTTTTAACGAGGCATATTTTGTGATGCAATCAAAGTTAGAGTCTTGGCTCTCACTTTTGGGATCGTCTCCCGTCAGTTTGGGTTTCAGGTTGATGAATTGATATGTTTTTTTTACTTAGGTTTGTTTTTTGCCTGCCTGCGTGCAGTTTATCTTTTTAGACGCCTATGTGCGTGCTTTTTGTTTTATTTTAATTTCTCTTGTAAACATCTTTTTTTATTTTCATTTTTAATAAAATTTTAATGGAATGGGAAAGTGATGAGAGTGCTAAAGGGGTGCCGACCTAGTCGGGATATCTTGGTGCACCTACTGATTCCTATTACCATCATTCATTTAAGAAGAAGATTACTACTCAAATAGTTGTGTATGCACAAATGTGTTTTCTCTTTTTCATCTGAAACTTAACCTACTGTAGATACTATGCATAAACTGTTGTTCTCTTTCTTCATCTGAAAATTATTCTTTTTTATTTTGTTGATGTTCATAATTTTTTTATCTCTTGTTCTCTTGTAGCATTTTCAAACTGCATACGGTTTGTTTTCAACTATTAGAATCCATCTTGTATTCGTTTGTTACACTTCGCTTTCCTCTACCCTCTTTAGCAAATAGTGTTGCTTCATTTTCAACTCACTTTTCATTACAGAATAATGCTCTCAACAAAGTTGAAGGGATGACAAAAAAATCTCAATATATATACATATATATCTATATGTATAGCATATGCACAAAGAATTCGTTGCAAACCTAGCTTATATATATAATTTCAAAGTGTGGAATTCCAAACTCAAAAAGACTGGAACAGTCAAAATCTGTCATGCCTTTGCACAAACTAATAATCTATTCTATCTCGTTTTAGCCTTGTCCAAGTTGATTTCAAGTGTCCCAGATCATCACAACAGCAATTACCCCGATTCCAAGCAACACTACCAAAAACTTGAGAAAAGGTGTGTCAACACGAACCGTCTTCTGATCAGGGGTATAGCCCTTTGCTAGAAGGTGGTTTATGGACACATATATGAACACCCCACAAGCCAATCCCATAGATATTGCAAAGATCCAATCCGCCACGGGACCTTGTGTTGTGGCATCGATTATGATCCCGATCACCACGCCAATAGGACTTGAAATGGCGAATGCAAAAGCATAGGCTGCGCATGTAACGCCCCGACCACCCACGTAGGGCCGACCACGCGAATGGGGGTCGTTACATTACTTACTTAACTTACTTATCGATTCGAATACTTTAAACTTACCCCATATTCTAGAGTAAAATTTTTTTTTTTAACATACATACATAAAACATAAGACCTTAACTTAAACTTCTTCATATGTACTCACTCGAGTACCCAGCTTTCACGCCTTATTTGAAAGCCATCATAACTAAATCATGGACCAGACCCGACCTAGTGCGGATCGGTACGACACGAGGCAACTCGCTTGCCATACATACTTGAACTTTTTCTTA